>QEPC01006430.1:2275085-2323933 GCA_003113815.1 Sphenodon punctatus | reverse complement strand
CCTTCCCTAAAAAAGGAAGGTTAGAGACAGGTCGGTAACTGGCGAGGGCATCCACATCCAATGATGTTTTTTTCAACAGGGGGCGCACCACAGCCTCCTTGAGACTGGGTGACAGCCTCCCCTGCTGCATGGACGCGTTCACTACCCTCGCTAGCACCGTCCCCAAAGTCTCCCTGGAGGCTTTCACCAGCCAGAACGGGCATGGATCGAGTTCACAACAAGTGGCCCTCACAGACCCCAGGACATCCGCCGCATCGGCTGGCGTCACTTCCTGAAACTCCCCCCACAAAGGTGGACCAGACGGGGCCTCCATCACCTCGCGCTCTCTACCTACTGCTCCTAATCCGGCTGCAAAGTCGCTCTGAATCCGAGCAATCTTGTCCGCGAAGTAGCTGACAAATTCCTCACAGCGGGCCTGGGACACGTCCCCGTCCAGGTGGAGCGGGGCCGGACGAACCAACCCCCGCACCACCCGAAACAGTTCCGCCGGGCGGGAATTCGCAGACGCTATGAGGACAGCAAGGAACTCCTTTAGTCGTACTCTGTTTCCTATCCTTTAACCAGTTACACTCCACAATGGGACACTGCCTCCTATCCCATGACTGTTTAATTTCCTCAAGTCTCTCATGAGGGACCCTATCAAATGCGTTCTGAAAATCCAAATACGCTTTCTGAAAATCCAGATACACTATATTGACTGACTCACACCTATTCAAGTTTATTTACACCCTCAAAATTCCAACAGATTAGTGAGGCATGACTTCCCTTTCCTAAATCCATGTTGACTCTTCCCCATTAAGCCATGTTTAGCAATATGCCAAGTCATTCTGTTCTTAATAATCATTTCCACCATTTTGTCTGGAACAGACATCAGGCTCACCGATTTGTAGTTTCCAGGATTACATCTGGAGCACTTTTTAAATACTGAAGTTACATACAGTATCCTCCAGTCCTCAAGTACAGTAGCAGATGTTAGCGATAAGTTACAAACTACAAGTAGTAGGTCTGTAATTTCATATTTGAGTTCCTTGAGAACTGGGGTGAATACCACCTGGTCCCGGTGATCTGTTACTATTTAGTTTGACAGTTTGCTCTAGAACCTCTTCCAGAGTCACACTGATTTGTGATAGCTTTTCCGATTCATCACCTACAAAATACAGTTCTGGCTTGAGTATCTCCCAAACATCCTCTGGAGTGAAGACCGAAGCAAAGAATTCATTTTCTGTGAAATGGCCTTATCCTCCCTTATCCACCCCTTTCACCCCCTGGGTCATGTAATGGCCCGACTGACTCTCTAGCAAGTTTCTTGCTTCTGATGTACTTTTAAAAGTTTTTATTAGTAGTTTTTCCCTCTTTAGCAAATCTCTCTTCAAATTCTCTCTCGGCCTGCCTTATTAACATTTTACATCTAATTTGCCAGTGTTTATGCTCTTTCTTATTTTCCCTCATTAGGACCAGCTTTTTGGCTCTAACAGCCTCCTTCACCTCACCCATGCTGGCAGGCATTTGGTCCTCTTTCTACCTTTTAAAACTATGGAATACATTTAATCTGGGCTTCCAAAATGGTGTTTTTATATAGTCTCTATGCCTCTTGCAGACATTTAATTCTCACAACTGCTCCTTTTAGTTTCCTTCTAAGTATTTTACTCATTTATGGATATAAATAAATAAATAAATTTTAGCATAGTCTATCTTTTTAAAGTTAAATGTTACTGTGGTAGTTTTATCATTCTTCCTCCAGTAATTATGTCAAATTTTATTTTATTATGATCAGTATTGCCAAGCAGCTCCACCACCAGGTCCTGTGCTAGACCTAAAATAGCTTCTCCTATTGTTGGTTCTAGGGCCAGCTTCTCCAAGAAGCATGCATTTATGGCATCTAGAAACTTAACCTGCATGTCACTCCCCAAGAAGACGTACACCCAGTTAATAATAGGGTAATTAAAATCACTCATTATTATGTTAGCGACTTTTAGTAGCCTGTCTAATCTCTGTTAGCATTTCTCAGTCAGTCTCACCATCCTGGTCAGAAGTGTGTACATATAGTCTAATTTGTAGTGGAAAAAGCTTCTACAAATGACAAATACCATCACTGTAATCACCATGTTTTTCATTGGTGTGAAGAGTGTCGCACCTAAAACAGTAGACATAGGGTGAAAACAGACATGGGGACGGCACGGCGGTTCCCAATTCTGGGGCGGGGCAACAACGACCACCACTCTCCAGGTCCGAGAGGGACACCAACCAAACGTGTCTACAGCCAGCAGCTGGTCCTGCACCGCTCCCAGTGCCCCACACCCTGCCATGATAAGGAGTCACTGTGCCCAGCCATGGTGGCCCCTGCCCCACAGGGGAGATGGCGGGGCCAAACAGACACATTGGCCTGCTGTGGACTGTGTTGGTGGCCCTTAGCCCAGAATGAGCATCCAGTATCATTCAGAAGTTTGGGGTGAAGTATCATGAATATGCTGACACCCAGCTGTACCTCTCTTTTTCATCCAACCTAGGCCCTACAGTCTCATTGCTTACCCCAATGCCTGGCTGTTGTTGGAGACTGGATGAGAGCGAGCCAATTGAAACTGAATCCTGGCAAGACTGAAGTGATGATGTTTGGACAACTCTGTGACCTGGAGGGATTGGGACTCCTGTTGTTGATGGAGTCCACCCTCTTTGGTCAATCTGGTTCGCAGGCCTAGAGTGCTTTTAGACCCTTTGCCACATTTGGACTGTCAAGTTGTGGCGGTGGCCAGGAGCGCTTTTCACCAACTGCATCTGGTGAGGATGCTGCAGCCTTTTCTTTCTGCTTCTGACACAGTCACTGTCATCCATGCTTTCATTACCTCGAAGTTGGATTACTGCAAAGCCCTCACCTTTCAGGGATGAGGTGTCAGGAGCATATTATGCCGGTACTCCAAAGTCTGCACTGGCTGCCTATAACTTTCTGGGCACAATTCAAGGTGCTGGTTTTGACCAAGCCCTAAACAGCCTGGGCCCCACTTATCTAAAAGATTGCCTGTCTTTTCATACCCCATTGCAGTCGCTGCGATCATCTGGGAGCACCTTCCTGTGGGTATCGTCTGTCAGACTCCTTCGTACGATGTGAGCTCACAGGGAGACATTCTTGGTTGCTGCCCCAATGTTATGGAATTCCCTTCCCCTGGAGATTCGGTTAAGCCAGAGCCTAAGCATCTTCCGGAGATAGTGTAAGACTTTTTTTTGTTCAAAAAAGCGTTTAGCAGGTGGGGATAGGGGTGGATTGTGATGGGTAGTTGTGGGGTTGGGTTGTGAGGTGGGTTGGGTGTGAGAAATTTGTAAGATGGTATTGGGATTCATTACCTTCTGTGGGAGGGTTGAAGGGTTCTTTAGGCTATTTTGTACGAGTTTTATACGTTTTTATTGTTGTGAGCCTTTGGGAAGGGCAGTACATACATTTAAATAAACAAACAAATAAATAAATAAATATTCCAGGCCAGCCACCTACCCATCCCTGGGCAGTAGCGGGACAGCAAGGAAACACATGCGACCTGGGCTGTAGCAGGCCACAGCGGTGCAGTGTCACATCTGTTTTCACCCATAGTTCCAGGACAACAACATAATGATGTTGGGAAGCTACTACTATTATCATTGGTAATGTTATAGTTGATCTATGGATAATGGACTTGATTGTACTCTCAATATAGGTCAATGAAAGTTTTGCCACTGATCTGTATAAATCCAGCCCACCACAATATTTAATTCTTTAGGGGTATTAACCTGGCAAATTTCTATCTCCCTCAATAACTACTCAGTCGATAAACATATACTTTTACACACACACACACACGCACACTAGACAAACATGGTGTATGAGTGTGGGGATGTATAATATAATTTAAATTCCTCTTTCCACTGACAAATGTTACTTTAAATCTTTAAACATCATGTAAGTTCCCTGCTTCTCATGTTTAGCATTTAACAACATGTCCACCTTAATCTCCGTGTCTGAGTTTAGCTCTGTATGCTTTAATACAAACAAAATGATAAATCACTTACTACAGGAGAGAGATAAAGATGCAACAAGACTTATTCACATTTGTGTCACAGAGGAAAAAAGCACTGGTCATCCATAATTATTAAACTTTTGGGGGTGTTTAGGGTCCCACAGTTTGGCATAACCCACACACACACACACCACCACCATTTCTTCAGTTTTAAAATACTGTGTTTTGGGCAGCAAATTACACAAACTCAGAAATTATCCAAATTTATTCATAAGTATCAAACTGTATTGCTACATAAAATGAAATATTTCATATTCCTCCACTTCTCATTTTAAAACTAAAAAATCACTCCTATCCCAAATCTTTTTGACTGGCCATTTGTTTTAAATATAGGGAAGCATATTTATTAATAAAAGCTTTGGTTTCTTTACTGCAGAAAATATTGTTGCTCAGCAAAAACATGTACATATACATGTATATTCTCCATGCTTTGGGATAACAGATCGTTTGGAGATGTAGTTTCTAGATATGCAGCAATATATGTAAGTCTGTTTGGAGATTCACACATTTATTTTTGCTTTCACATCTGATGTGCAGCAATATGGATAGCTAGGTGTATACTTAAGACACATACTTTGAGATATATCTATTCAGAAGTGACACTAACACTTGGATTTGTGTTCTCATTGCAGTAAAGCTGTGTATTATCACTGTTAATTGCACCACAATGCTATTTTGGGTGATGACGGCTCATAGGAGGTCAGAGTTATTAAAAATACTACCACCAAAGATTATTTTTCCGTGCTTCTTTTTATAAAAGTTCTGTGGTAAAATATTAGCTGTTCAATGCTAAAAGTGGCCAAGTGTTTCTTAGAATCATACATTTTATAGTAAGTTGATATTTCTTTCTCCCACCCTCAGTTTAACTGTTTTTGAAATTACACAGTCACATGTCCAGCCAAGCTAACCGGCACAAGATACATGTGCTCAAGTCTTGCGACTATCTGCCTTATTTTGCTCGTTTTTACATATTTTATGTTACGTGTTGTTTTTAACAATATGAATACACCACAGGGCACACTCAGAAGTGAGGCCCTCTTAATCTTATTCAAAGAAGCACCCTCTCACTTTAAAGTAGTCACTGCATTTGAAAATTGTCCCTATTTGTAAAGTGATCTAAATTTCATCCAAACAGAAGTAAATGCTCATACAATATTTCCCTTTGAAGACCTTACTTTCTCTACACCTCTGAACACCATCACCCATGTTTAGAGCTGAAACGAGTACCCGCAAAAACAGGTGTACCCGATTAATTTCTAGTACCCAAATCAACCCAACAACATCAGGTAATGATCGGTACCCCACTGCAATTCAATTCAGGTACCCAATGGCCCATAATGATTATTTCCGGTACAAAAACGTCAACTTCCAGTACCGATTTTTCAACTTCTGACACCTATTAATTGATTTTCAGTCCTGAAAGTCATCTTCTGATCCTGGAAAATTGACTTCTGGTACCAATTTTTTTTTAATTCCATCCTGATTTTTTGGTTCAACCTGATACACCGATCGGAAAATCAGAAAATCGGTACCAGAAATTACCAAATTTTCCAGTTTCCAGGTACCTCACTGGCATCTGAGTAACCTGACCCATGTGGTCTGAAAATGCAGGTATTGCCCATGAGTACTAAATTAAATACCCATTGCAGCTCTATCTTAAAAGAGCTCAAAGCCAAATCGTCAAGTAGTCACTATCCAAAATCAGAGCCAGATTTTCAAAAAAACATATTTCTTATTATGGTAACAAAATAATGGT
This sequence comes from Sphenodon punctatus, assembly GCA_003113815.1. Taxonomy (NCBI): domain Eukaryota; kingdom Metazoa; phylum Chordata; class Lepidosauria; order Sphenodontia; family Sphenodontidae; genus Sphenodon; species Sphenodon punctatus. The sequence goes on along the minus strand of QEPC01006430.1, from coordinate 2,318,137 downwards.
AAGATTTGCAAAACTGTTGAGCATCCAGCCATTCCCACTGTCACTTATGAACAGATCTTCAGAAGATCGTGGCTCACTAGGTTAATGTAGCCAAGCTGATGAACATGGGCAGCAGACACAATAAAACTGAGGCTTTTATTTCACAGAATATCCCCCATGTGAGCACAGTTATCCCGTACATTGTTATACTTAATTTCAATGTCACCAATTAGATTTTGTGACATTGAAATTAACCTGCTCCAAGTTGTAATAAGTTGGACACCCCAAAACAGAGACATGCACATTGATCGAACAATCCTGAGACAGTTTAGCCTAAAAGGTTCAGGACATTTGGCTTTTCTTTTAGCTCTGGACACAGTCAAGTACTTCACTAACTGAGTCCGAAAAAACATTTATTCGAGTTAAACCAGATACTCCGCATTCATGTTTTCACAGTATCTATTGTTCAGAAAATGTCTTTTGTAGTCGTGTATTACTTTTAGCAGCCACTCTAAAACTGGGCCACGCTCGAAGCAGGTCCCTGCAATGTTACATTTAAATTCTAAAACATTACTAAAGTTGTAAACTCCAAAAATTATCCAAACCTAAGCAACATACAAGTTTATACAGAATATTGTAAAATCAATAAAAACAAATAAATTCCAAGAATCCTGGTTGCCCAAGCTACCTAAACAACATCAAGTATATGTTCAGATAATCAGTAGTCAACAGAGAGAGATTCAAACTGGCAGATCATTAGAAAGAAAGATTCTAACAATTAACAGTTAAACTGGGATACAATTACAAATGAGAACAGGGCATAATTCCAAGATGAAGTTGTGCATGTAAATTTGTCTTTATTTTAGTTTATCCAAACTGATTTCTGCCACTCAGACTATACCTCTATACAATGTACTATAATCTCTATAGTAAGTCTAGACTTCTAAGGAAAAAAATGGACATTAAAAAGCAGGAAGAATTGGGGAGAATTCATTCAACTTCAGGTCTCGAAAGCTCTAATTAAAATTCAATATTGCACTTTGCATGTGGGTTCTTACATGAAACTCCTGTCATGGTTAAGGTTTAAGGTTAACCAGGTTAATAGAGTCCAATAAAATAGCTCTATTGAATTATCCCAAGCTACTGTTATATACAAGGCTGCAATCTGCTTCTCCTCTTTACCTGACCACTGCGCTGAGATGTAAGCCAACTTAAAGTATGGCTAGCACCCAAGAAGTGTGTGCAGGGGAGGGAGAATAACACTAATCATCTCCCATAGTGGAGATGCTTCCTGCTTCCAAACTCTTCCCTCTTCCTTTTACAAAAGTGCATATATTTACACCTCAAATATTTCCCTCCAGTCTGCTATTCTCATCGTCACACAGTCATGTGTTAACAGATCTGTGCTGACTTGCCAAGTATCACTCAGTTGAGACAGAGACACTCCCCTCAACTCAAGATTCATTTGAAGCATCACCCTCTTATTATGAAGGATTTTGTGATTAATGTGTTTAAAGCTCAAAATCAACCCCATCTTATAATCTTCCACATATCCCTATTTTATTCTAAGTCTCCTTGCTTTTCTTTCATTGCAAAACAACTGCACTATACGCTTCTGTAGTTGTCATTTCTTCTGTTGGACTACTTTGCTAAAATTGTAATTATTAAAGCCTTCATATTTTTATTAGCTTGTATTTGTAGTGGTAGCTAGAAGCCTAGACTGGGGGCTTGCTCTGCTCTTACGGTCTATATTTTTAATACAAAACTTTATTTAAAAGAAAAAAAATTCATAAAAGACCACAACAGAAACTGTATACATATACCATATATCAGATTGTAAGCCCTAGGGGCAGGGACCGTGTCTATTTTATTATTTTGTAAAGTGCCAGGTACACTGCTGGTGCTATATAAATGTTTGTTAATAATAATAATAATAATCCGAATACGATGTCTCTTCCTTTTGTCAGAAATGAGTCCTGCTAAAAAGCAAGGAGACTGCTAAGCACAGCCCTGATAATAATGGTCCCCCCTACTTCAGGTTACTTAACTTTTGCCTAAGTATCCTAGCGAGCAGCATAGGCATTATTTCCCCTACTGTCTCTTCTCCCTACAACTGAGACATGTTCTTATGAAAGGGTAACTATCAAGGGGTATTTTATAGCTATCACATAATCAACCTCTGTCCTGAGTAAACTACCCCATATTTACGCCCTCTTTATATCACTGCTGCTTTGTATGATGGGAACATATCCCAGGGTGTAATGCTTTGGCATTTTTCTGTGCATTGTAGTTAATTGCAGATGAGCCATGAAGGGTATGCTGTATGAGGGTGGCTAGAGGACATCCAGGTTATATATCCATCAACTTCTGGCTCTTTCTGCAAGCAAATTACCCAAGGTAGGGAAAAATTATCCAGAGGTGTTTCATGGGAGAAAACCTGTGTACAGTGTGTCATGGTTGGAGCTCCTGGGGAGTCATGTGAAGCATGTGCAATACAGGATTTACATGGATTCTGAAGGATCCTAATGAATTTTTTTTTCCTGCCTGTAAATTCTGTCTATTTAAAGATCACATCTGCCTGCTAAGATTGCACCAAAAACTTCTGATCCAGTGGATACTGGCATCACAGTGGCAAAAAACTCCTATCCTAGGTACGGATCCTCCTAAGGAGTTTTTCACCCTCTCCTAGGCTTGCACTTTAAGTTGAAGGGGGTGTCCTACTCCACACTGAACAACTGAATTTAGACAAACAAGAAGGAAAGGCTGCTATTTATTGCATTCTTGCTTGCTCATTTGTGCTGAACAGTTTGGGGATGAATGAACTTCAAGTCCAGGGCTGGGTCTTTTGCTGTGGCTGGGTAGGAGAGCATCTGGGGTTCATTGTTGACTGGGACAAACTCTTAACCCACAAATTCAGATGGACTGAAACTTTTTCCAATTAATCCTGCCACATCCTACCCAAAGGCACAGACACAGGTCTCATGAGATCCTATCCCCACTACAAGAAACTGGGTATTTTCAAACATGACGCTACCACGGGTGGCCACACTTACTCCACGTGGCCATCCATGGTGGTGTCACGTCTGTGCCCACCCACCAGATGTTAACTGCAGGCAGGAGCAGAGTACACCCTGGACAGGGCTAACTCCAGGATGTGCGCTGGGTTCCCTGCCAGCGCACATCATGGAGTCAGCCCTGCCACAGTCCGGGGAAACCTACCCCGGACCGTGGTAGAGCAGACCATCATGTCTGATGGCCCGCTCTACCTAACTCCGGACGGTGGCTGGAGCTTTTCCAGGTGGGCACAGCAGCCTCATAGGTCACCACACCTGCCCGTCAGGGAGAGAGCCAGGCCACGCTAAGCACTGTGGCGGGCGGGGGAACATGCAGACCACGTCCGCATGTTGCCCCGCCCTCTTCCCAACCCCAGCCACCGTCAATTTTGTTCGGCAGTGGGGCCTGATCCTGCCCATGGTGAGGGTTCTCACCACGGGCAGGATCCAATTATGACAGCTCGAGGAGTCATCGTGTTTAAAAATACCCTCTGTCCTGGTGAGAAGGCTGTGTTCCTTTCTTCCAGATAAGGATCTGGCCACCATCATCCATGAGGCCTTCATGATCTCAAGGCTAGACTACATGCACGCTACATGGGGCTGCCCTTGAAAACTGTTCAGGGGCTGCAGCTTGTGCACAAAGCAGAAGCCCCACCGTTTGACAGGGGTGGATCACAAAGAGCACATAATACGGTGCTTCAGAGTCTGCACTGGCTGCCAGTAGCATTTTGATCTATAAAGCATTACATGGCCTGGGCCCTACATATCTAAAGAACCTCCTTAGGTCCCTCCATGGCCTCCAAGGTCTGCCAAGAGCACCCTGGCAGCTCCATCATTGGTCCAGGTCCATACATCCTAGGTACGCTGGAGAAAAACATTCTCAAGTGGCTGCTCCACAACTTTGGAACTCCTTTCCCCAGAGGTTTACCTAAGCCCTAGTTTAAGTACCTTCCAGAGGCACTGTAAGACCTATTTACATGGCCAGGCATTTAACAGGCAATTATAAACTCTTGGAAATTCATCTAACCCCAAGCTTCACAGTGCAGATGGGACTTGGTGCAAGATGCAGGAAATAGGCTTTGTATGCAGAGATTTGTGGTTTCTTTTGAGCCCTTTGAGTGGGCACATGTGATCTGTTTGTCAGATGGTGAAATTGGGAGGGGGGGGCAGCTTTAGAATCCATCACCCAAGTCCAGGTTTTTATCATCACTGTGTGGCACTGATGGGTTGGATTCCAGAATGTTTTGGTGCATGGAAATTTGTCCTGTAAAATTTAGCCCCTAAAAGACACTGAAATGTAAGGGGGGGGGGGGGCGAAGAGAGCTGAAAACCACTAGAATGAATCCCACCCAATCCCACTGAATCAACTGCAATGGACCAAATTCTACTATTTCTGTTTAGCTCAAGCGAAAAGAGGTCATCTGTTATTGGAACTTATGGTAGCAATATATATATATATATATATTATTGGATCCACTAAGAGCTTGATTTTCAGGCATAAGAGTAAAACCTGGCGTTACAGGAAGGCTCGGACTTCCTCCCCCCACGCGTGTTGGTGGAACATGTTCGAGAGGCTGCACCCGGCAGCAGCCCCTGGGCGGGCTCAGGGAAGCGTGCCAGGTGCTGGGGAGAGGGGCTGCACCCCGGCTCAACAGCCGCAGCTCCCCCGAGCTTTTCGGGAGTTAGCCCAGTGCGCTCGCCCTGCCTGAGGAGCCGCTGCTCCAGAGCCCGCCCCCCGGGCTGCGAGGAGGGGCTGGAGAGCCATGTTGGGCGCTCCACGCTCTCTCCGGCCGGCGGGGCGGCCCCAACGTGGGCCTGTCCCCTCCTCCCCTCAGCTGCCCCGGCCGCTGCCTGACTGTGCCTTATGGCGCTGACGCCGAGCGCCCGCCCCTCCCAGGGCAAGGCTCTCCGCCGGGCTGACCCGTGGCTCGCTGGTTCCGGCGGCCCCGCTCCGCCTCGCCTCACCCCACCCAGAGGGGACTCACCTCTTCCTCAGTCCCTCCTGGAGCCCGGCGGCACCGACGCAGTCGCGGCTCCTCCCCCCGCGCGCCTCAGCCTCCCCCTCCCGCCAGCCCAGCTCGGTTGCCTCCTTCCTCCGCTCCGAGAAACCCTACCCCCTAATCTCTCTCCCCAAAGCAAGCGGCGCCCCCGGAAAGGGGCACGGCCGCCCTAGGGCTCTTGTTGCGGAGTCTCCGGGGGAGTAACCCATATAAGCTCTGCCCCAGATGGCTAGAATCGCAAGGGGAGGAAGTTTTCAGAAGAAACCTAGGCTTTGGTTGCCAGGGCTCAGCCCCAACAATTGGATGGGGGGGGCGAAGTCAACCCCTTGGGAAATGCCACCCATAGGAATGTGTACCCCAAAATGTGGCCGGCCCGGGAAAAGCTGGTATCAGTCATTTCAGGGTTGGAAACATGCCAGAACAAAACAGGATGGTTTATTTGATTTCCGTTAGTGACTCTTCTCCACTGAACCTCCTATCGATTAAGTGACAAGCCTCCTGCCTTATATTCAGCTGTAGGGAGGCAGGGTAATATTTGGGGTGCTAGTTGGAAACTAGGGTTCAGCAAGCCCTGGCACAGCAGGTGTGGCTGCTGGGGCAAGCTTGGGCCCTGGCAATTCATTGTTTTTTACGGATCCCTCACTCCCATGCCCTTGGCCCCCAAATGATGTCTCCCTTTTCCATCCTGTCCTGTGGACCCAGAGCCTTCCTTATACACAATATTTGAAAGCCTGTGTCAGCCCTGGGGTCAAAGCTGGGGGTCTTGTCAAGGCTCATCCCCAGCAACTAAACTCAGTGGTGGGCTGACCTCGGCAAATGTGCCCAGTAGGCATGTGCACCTTGGAATGTGAAAAACTAGGAAAAGGTTTTAAATGATTTTTAAAAAAACAAACAAAAACCTGACTGGTTTATTTGCCTTTCATTAATTAGTTTCCTGTTTTGCCTCCTATGCGGGTCATAATTTAGGGTGTTTGTAATGAGACATGTCTACACATAGCCCCCATTGTCCACACATTCAACTGTTCTCATGTGATGGTGGTGCATGAGGAGGCGGTGCACAATCCCATGACCCACGGGGTGGCCATTCGGGGGGGTGGGGGTGGTCATGTGTGGACACGTCTTGTTTAAAAACACCTAGTGAGCGATCTGTGGGGTAAAGTGCTAGGGAAAGTCTGAATAAAGAGACGTTATTAGAAGAGATTTGGAAGGGATTCAAGTACCTTGGAACAAGCAATAAGCCTTCCCTGTGACCCTTCCTAGGCCTACCCAGACACTGCTAGAAATGGGGATATGGTGCATTAGGTACTATTCTTCTCACGCAACAATTCTTTTCCAAGCTTCCCATGGCCCTTACTACCTTGCTCAGGCTGTTCTGCAATAGCTCTCAGTAATGGTAGAGGAGACCTAATTTGCAGGCAAAGGGGATTTCGTAGGCATCTAGAAAATACAAAAGCGTAGTTAGGTTGGAATGGGCCCAGGTGCAAGAAATTGACTTGGTGCACCCGACTCCACTCACCATTCTCTCTCTCTCTCTCCCGCCCCCATGTCCTTATTGCAGAAAACGATCAGCTTACATGGAAAAGACTCCGGAGACAGTCCTGACACTGCAGTGCCTTTCCCTCCTGCTTGTTGCACCTCAGCCCTGGAAACTGCAGCTGCACTGTCCTTTACCGCCTGCCTGGTGGGGTGCCATGTGCACTGCACACCCTCACTTTCCTCCTGCCCATGCTGCAACAGGACAAATAGTTCCTAGCTTGCGCCCTGGGACAAATATCCATCCTGTCCCTATGATAGCTATGTACTTGAGAAAATGAGCTGAGGATAGACATTGAAAGAGGGAGGCATCAGGGGAGGTTTGATGTTGGTAATTAGAAAGTGTTAAAATGGTACCAGGAGGATGTTGATGAGGGAGAGGAAGCTTAAAGTCATAGACTAGGAACAAGGACATGGCTATACTGTAGAGAGAGATGTGCAGCTGCACCAGGGTCTGCAAGCTTGGAGGGGTTATGGTCCCTGGTGAGGTTGCATTTCCAAGCCCTCTGGAAGTGGGCCTTGGGAGCCCTATTCAGTCTTTTGCACCAAGGCCCATACCAACCTAGCTACTTTTTAGTTTATTTATTTACAACCATTGGCCAAATAAAAGAAATATAATGGCTTAAAACCAATACAGTTCCATACATATCAAAATACATAAATCACAATATGCGTATACATATATTTATTATTATTAACAAACATATAGCGCCAGCAGTGTACCTGGCACTTTACAAAGTAATAAAATAGACATGGTCCCTGCCCCTAGGGCTTACAATCTGAGAGACAGGAGCTGGGGGAGAGACTTAGGAAGGGGAACAGAGGGAGAGACAAGGGGTCTAACATTCATGAAGATGCGAGGTCTCAAGTGCACGTACTTGGCTTGGTTACGATGAGAATGACAGCAGGCAGGTCCATGTTGCAAGGATAAGGGTAAACCGATCGTAGGTATAGGAATAGTGGCTCAGCAGGATAAAGAGTCAGACAGAGCAGAGCGAAAGAGGTGAGTTTTAAGGAGAGATTTGAAGGTATGAAGGGAGGGGGCAAGGCGGATGTGGACAGGGAGGGAGTTCCAGGCATGGGGGGCAGCAAGTGAGAAGGGACGAAGGCGCTTAGGGGAGCAGGGAAGGCGTGGAAGGGTGAGAGAAGGGACAGAGGAGGAGCGAAGTGCACGGGCTGGAGTATGGAGGGCGATAAGTGCAGAGAGGTAGGGGGGAGCAAGGTTGTGAAGAGCTTTATAGGTGAAGACTAGGAGCTTGTGCAGGATTCGTTCAGGAAGGGGAAGCCAGTGAAGCGAAGAGAGGAGGGGCTGCACATGGTCGAAGCGACTGGCGAGGTAGATGACCCTGGCAGCAGAGTTTTGGACAGAGATGAGGGGAGAAAGGTGAGACCGGGGAAGGCCAGTGAGAAGGAGGTTACAGTAATCGAGGCGAGAGATGACCAGAGCATGAACAAGAGTTTTGGCAGACGAGACAGAGAGAAAAGGGCGAATCTTAGCAATGTTATGGAGGGAGAAGCGACAGGATTTAGCAACAGAGTCAATGTAGGGTTTAAAAGAAAGGGCTGAGTCAAAGATGAAGCCTAGGCTACGGGCTTGGGGGACAGGCAGGATGGTGACTCCATCAATAGTTATTGACAGTGAGGAAGGAGAGGAAGGATGAGGGGGGAAGATAAGGAGTTCAGTTTTAGCCATGTTGAGTTTGAGTTGACGTTGAGACATCCAGGTAGAGATGTCAGAGAGACAGTTGATGAGACGAGCTTGAACAGAGGGAGAGAGAGAGGGAGTAGAGAGATAGAGTTGAGTGTCATCAGCATAGAGGTGGTATTGGAAGCCATGGGAGGCAATGAGTTTGCCTAAGGATGAGGTATAGATCGAGAAGAGGAGAGGGCCAAGAACAGAGCCTTGAGGAACACCAACTGAGAGGGGGAAGGAGGAGGAGGCGGAGTTGGAGAGAGACACATTAAAGGAGCGGTCAGAGAGATAGGAGGAGAACCAGTTATGGACAGAGCCACAAAAGCCAAGGGAGTGAAGGGAATCCAGCAAGATCATTAAACATCTCCCCTCATTCTACATTGGATTTTGGCTACTACATTGGATTTTTCTTACATCACCAATATTCAACTCTACTGCCGTATCTCTTACTTCAGTCCAGCCATGCCTCTTCCTAAGTTTTTGCACTACAGTTATATTGGAGGCTAAGGCATTCAGAACCCTGGGAGACATATTTTGTAGAACCCAGACAGTCTTTTGAAATGTATCCATCTGACCCTCAGAGGCTCTTAATGGATCCAAATATCTTTGTCTCAACTCATAAGTAGAGCAACTCCAAAGAATATGGGCAATATCTTCCACCTTTTTCAAGGAGCATGCACATAGCCTCTGCTCATAAGGTATCCGTGCCCAACAACCTTCCTGTATTGCTGTTTCCTTCTGCTCAAATCGAAGCGTAGTGAGTATCTTTGTCTTGAATAATTCACTAGAGTCCGATAGGGAGCCTGTTCCCACTCATGCTTAATAAATGTATATTTCTTAGAGCATTTTAGAAGTCCTACTGCAGCAACATCTTGTTGTCTGGAGATATCCGTAAACCTTTGCGTTATAACCAGTTTGTCATTAGGCAAAGGTAGCAAGTCATGATAACTCCCTCTAATCCCCTAGGCCTACATAAACAAGTTCCTCTTTTATCTTTAATAGCCAGGGGAAGAGGGACCCTGATTCTCCTTTAACATCAAGCAGGGCCTGCTTAGGGAGTCTCTGTGGAGAGTACCTTCTAATTTTCAACCAGTAATGGATTGGATGCAACTTCGCGATGGTGTTGAACCAGTTTTCATTCTAAGCAATGGGGCTGGTGTTCCATTCTGGACCAAGAGTAGCCTTTTCAGGAACATATTCTGAGCTTTTCCAATTATTGTTGTTGCTCATTTGTCCACACCCCAAATTTCCATCCCATACAGCAGAATTACATCTAGTTTTAATTTACCAGCTTTTCACACTCCCGCCCATGGTTTCCTTTGGAATTTATTGTAAAAGGACAAAATCCCTCCAGCTGCCTGAGTTGCTTTGTTTACCAGTTTCTGAGCATGAGCCACCCAACTCATAGTATTTGTAAAAGTAAGACCTAGCAAAAAGGCAACCCTTCTTTCCTATACCAAAATAGGGTTGCAGCAGCTTCTAGATGGGTTTGGCTCTTATTGTCAGGCAAATAGTTTAGAAATTAATGTGGAGAGAAAACTAAAGTTATGGTTTGGCACAAAGAAACAAGATAGGTGGTTTATTGACAAAAGCCCCTTAGAAACAGTGGATAGTTTTTGCTCTTTAGGCCTTACTTTTTCAAATACTATGAGTAACCTAGCTACTTCCCTGACTATAAAAGTAACAAAGGAGAGAAGGGTCAGTTAAAACCAGGCAGACAAATTTAAGGGTTAAGGAGAATACAAGGCTGTGTAAAACAAAGAAAATGGAGAAGGTGATCCAAGGTACAGAGAGAAAGAAGCAAAGGTGAAAACCAGAAAAATTAGGGCTTAGGATGAGGCAAGGAGAGAAGGAAAAGATATTGGGTATTGTGACTAGTAGGTAGGTTTTAAATGTGATTTTCTGTGGTAAATCAAACTTGCTCAACTGTTATGGCTTCTGTGAAATATCAGGAATCTATCATCTGGGAAAGTTCTCAGTGTAGTGGAAGATCCGTGCTCCCATCTGAGCAAGCAGCAAACATCAGGCACAAGTTTTTAAAGAAGTAATAACAGTGACCCTGATCTCAATCTAAGTGTGTGTGGGTTTTTTTGGGGGGGGGGTTGTGTCTTAGAACCTTTCTGAGAGAGAATAATAATAAACTGCTTTTTGAAAAGGAGGTTTTTATGGTCTCGGTTCTGCAGGCTGCAGGCAAGACTCTTCAGATAGCTTAACTATGATAAGGCTCTTTTGGATAACTATTTTCAGCATGTGGTTACATGGAAGGAGAAATGAACAAACTGCTTTTGTTCTAACTCTCACCCCTATTATACAGTTAGTGTTCTGTTGAATAACACACAGCAGTAGTTTCTTCAAAACAGAACTCAGAAGACATGCTTCCATACTGTACAGACTGCATGGGACAAGATGGAGGACAGAGAGGGGAGAAGAGAGGAGACAAGGATAGGATTGGGGAACAAAACCCTTTACTGTCGGGAGCCTGCGGATGACCTACAAGGAATGGATAGCATGGTGACCTGTTAGGTGCTTCTCCCAGGCCTCCATGACTGGCCACTGTCGGAGGCAGGATGCTGGGCTCGATGGATCGTTGGTCTGAACCAGTATGGCACTTCTTATGTTCTTAAGAAGAGGAGAAAAAACGGTTTCATCCCCTGACTCTCCCCCTACTGGACAAGCCCCATATTAAGCTTGCAGACCTTGCAATGGGCTTTTACTTGTGACTGTTGCACAACCCCAACCAAAACATATTTTTTGGTTAGATTCAAAAAAGCTTAGCTGAGATGTTTTTTAATTATTTCTCATACTCATGTGCCTTGGCACTTTCTGATACCATCCAGAAGTGGAAGTGCCAAAATATCACAAGATGAGCAGTTCCTTGAGTATTTTTAATTTATTTTATTTATTTATTTATTTATTTTTACCTAACTAGGAACGGAAATAATAACCATACTTTGTATTTTCATTATAGAGCACTTGACAATCGTTAGACTTGATTTTACAGACTTTGCTTATATCAGCTGTTCCACAGGAACTGTTCACATTGAATAAGATTTGCAAGATGTATCACACCAACCAGATCATTAATCTTCACAGCACCTTGTGAGGTAGCTCAGTAAAGTTTGTTATCCCCAGTTTGTAAGGTATGAATTCAGGCAGAAAAGTTAAAGCCAATATTCAGAAGTATCTACTAATGTTTGAGGATCCAGTTTGAGACACCTACTACCTAATTTCCAGAGGTGCTGAGTAGCAACGGGTCCCATTAAAATTCAACTTTAGACTCCCAAGTGTGAACCTCTTTCTTTCTTTCTTTTCTGTAGCCTTCTGCTGGGGTCCTGCAACCACAATGCTGTTTTCTAATTGGCCAGCAGGCTGTGGACAGATACTGTAACAGTTCCTTTAGAATATTTTTCTACTTCTCTTGTTCATTTGCATACTAATGACATAAAAATAGGCACTTCCTGCCAGTAATTAGTTGGAGCCAGAATTTAAAGAAAGCCAAAGACTACAGCATTATGGCAGAGGGATGGTACTGAGGAAGCTGCAGAAAAGAGTCACTCCCCTTGCACTCAGAGTGCCTTTAATTTAGAGTTCAAGGTTGGCAACTATTTTACCAGTGTGTGACAGGAATTAACCATTTTCTTAGCCTAATAACTTTTCCTCTAATGAGCACTTTAGTTACTTTTTTCACTGCAAATCACAGGATCTGTCCTAGATCCAGTCTTGCTGCTGTAGAAAGTGAGATTTTTAATTATTTTTTTACTTCTTCCCCTGAAAGAGAGAGAGAGAGAACATGTAACATTAATAGTAGTCTTGCATAGTCCGTATACTTCATTTACAGACAAAATGAAACAGATGAAGGTTAAGATTTTTGATCTAATGAGGCATTTGAGACTTGTAAGCATATGAAGCCGTCTAGGACTGAGTCACTTGAAATAAATTAGAGAGGTCTAGATGGTATGGGAGTTTGTAAATATGCTATGGACCTTTTCCACATTTGGGTCCTAAGCTTGAACCCAACCCATTTGGTATTTACTGTCCAGACATTGCCACTGTTCGGAAGCTGCATGGTGGCTTTTGTGAGATAATTAGTGATCTCAATGAAATTCCTAGACCACAATCCACAAATTGCTTCTCTGGAGTATCCCCATTGTACTCTGTACCCTTGGGGGGAGGTGTTAATATCTCCAAATCAGCACAACTGGCAATCTCGTTGGTAGTGTCCACAAAGAGAACTATGAAAAAGGATTGAAGAATGACCTTCAGTCGTCATTTTTAAATGAGTACGACTAGGGGGAAGGTCGATTATCCAGATCATCCATGGGGAGGGATTCAAACAGGCAGCACCCAGGGAGTCCACGTCCTCCACTCACCCCTCCACCCACCAACCCCAACCACAGTTCAAACTGACAGCCTTTCCACCGGCTAGGCCAAAAAACAACCAGCCCCCACATCAACATGCCCCCACCACATGATGTAAAAACATGGCAATTTGTGGGCAAGTGAAACCACTGCAGCTGTTTCCACCTGCCCCAGCAGCAATTCGGGAGGGCAGGGGAGGAGGGACAGGGGAAGGCAGACCCATGCAACCGCCATGGTTTGCAAGGCTGGCAGCCAGCTACAAGGGCACCGGGCAACAACACATGAAACCCCTGGGCAGGTCAAGAACAAAAGGGGAAATGCATCAGGGATACCAATGAGACAGCAGCCAAGAAAGCCAAGCACCAGCCCTCTCCTCCCCTCCAGGCTGACAGTCCAGACTCAAACACACGCCCCACACAGCACAGAGGCTAGAATAAACACCAGCAGGGTATGGGCCTGGTGGAGTGGAGGCGCGATGAACCCTGTCACCCTGTCAAAAATAGGATGTCTCACACAGGTGGCTCGCAATGGGATGTCCAGGGGGTGGTCACAGCAGATGGACCAGGATGGCACAGTCCAAGGGCAATGTCAGTCCAGCACAACTCGACACACAGGAGACTGAGGGGGGCCATAGTCACTGAGCATTGTTCCAAAGCCAGGTCACAAGAGTGACCGAGCCAAAGTTGGAAACCCTGCACCCTCCGCATACACCACCCATGCAAACATCCCTCACTGGTACCCTTGTACCTGCTTATGTCAGTCCACCATGAAGTTTGGATCACCGTGATCCCTGCTGTCCAGAGTGAGCTGAACATCCACCCGGGTCCAAATCTCGTACAGGACAGTCATCTCCGCTGCAGTAGGCTCCACAGTCAGGTTGGGACCCTCAGATGGAGCCTTGAGTAGCTGCAGCTCACACAAGCAATCCCAGCACTCATGCTGCTCTGTCCGTTAACCCCGGGCACACTGCAGGATGATTGCAACAATTATGGGGAGGGAGGTCCCCCTCTAAAAGGCACAGGCGAAACTCCAGAAAAGCAACGCTCTTACCTCCCGCGGTAGCAGCAGTCCTGCCAGAGGCTCATTCCCAGCAAGCCCCAGAACACAGAACCCCAACTCACTCACCCTCCATTACCAAACACATTGTCCCAGGAGCAACAAACTCCGCAACAGCACATCATACCCATTACCACATGGACAAGGGATCTACCAACAGTAGTTGGACATCATCCCTAAGCCAGAGTTCACCCAGGGTCATGGTTGCACAGACATCCCAAACCGCTGTAGTCACAGGACCACATGATGGAGGAGTATGGACCCAGGACATGTCAGACATGTAAAGGCCACCACAGCAAGCAATAAGTGCCCCATGGGGATGGGAGGCCAATATAAGTTCAACAGGGCACTTGTAACCAGATGTAGCTGTGCCCCAAGGCCACCAAATAACAGAATCATAGACCCCCCCCCTCCACAGGAATTCTGGGAGGCTTCTCCTCAACAAGCTTATTGCAGACTGTAACCTTGGTCCCTTAGTGATACAGGAACACCTGGCCAAGTTGGGAGGAGGGCATGCATCCACAGGGATAGGCATCAAAACCCCAGCCCAGGCTGAGAAGAGGAGAACAAACCCAGGGGGGAAACACATGGGCAGCACATTAGGCAATAACATGTACATTTTATTAACTTATAACAGTTTGTTTTATTAACAACAGAATGGAAAAAACAGGATACAAAAAACATGGTACTCATGGGCACCTGCCCTGGGCCCGGTTCCATCTGGCACTCTGGGCGTGAGATAGCTCACGCAGGCATCAGATTTCCAGCAGGAGCTGTCAGTCCTATCTCCACTCCCATCAGATCTCATGCACTGTAAAGGGAGATCAGGCAGTAGGGTCACACTGTTGTTGTCCAAGGGAAATACTTCAAGACGAGTATATAAACACACACATGGCACCATAAGGAGCATGTGGAACTGAACCAAGGGTTTGCTATGGATCACGGCAGGAGGGGGGTGGGGGAATCTGTCCATTCAATTAATGACACACGGTAGCGGTACAATGAGTTCCCCCCAACCCACTATGGGAATGGGGTACATACAACGATCAGGAAAGTGCAATGGCACAAGAGAGCATCGAGTGGGGCCTGCCAGATCTCCATGTAGCATGCTCCCCACAAGACTGATCTCTGTTCAATGGGAGCAGTACGTACCGCTGCACATGAGGCAGGAGCACCTTACTGACACTTGTGTAGGTGTGACTTGAATACAACAGAGTATCTGCTGTCTCCCTCAGTTCATGTACGATTTCCAGTGTGAGGAACAGGAAAACAGGGGAAACATTAGAGAACAGGGTGTGCTGGTGAAATCAACATGGCCGCCCACACCCCATAGTCACATCCCCAACCAGTCCAAGCGATACACCATAAGGGGGAGGCCCATGCTGGGACCACCACCAATGGGGTGCATGTGATCGCAGAAGGGTCGAGGCATGACCTAATGGTAACAGCAGCAGGGATAAAAGATGCGTGCCTGATTCCTGCTCTTTGACCCCATCCATCTTTTGTCAAGTAGGCCACTGGGTGCAATGAGCAATACAAGTCCGCCCCTAGCTGCTTGTGGCAGGAGGGGTGGGGTAATAGGTTTTTGAAATAAATAAGGTTGGGCATGGGCAACACTACGTGGAGGCTGGATTCAGTACATCAGGTCAAGGTGGGGAAGGAGAAAGGAGCGCCACCATTACACCTGAGTCAGAACACACACACTTTCCACATGCACAGGTGGAGGGAAACACCGTAGACAGGGGATGGGGTAGAGAAGCGTGGATTTAGGCAATGTGTGGAGGCTGGATACCTGCAGGGCAATGGCAACCAATCAAATGCACCATACCACCCCAGAAGTGTACACACATCAACACACATGAGGCAGCCTTTCACTTATCCCCTGTTCAGAGTGATACATCAGAGGCAGACTACTTGGATTTGGTGGTTCCAGAACACATTCAAACGCTGGTCCTCCATGCTGGACCCCGAGCGCTGGTTGTATGGGTGAAGCTCAGAGTGCTACAGGTGCCAGATGCAGCTCTGGAGTTGGGCAGTCATAATGTGCCACGGTTCCATGCAGCAGGGGCCCGCTACCATGTAGGGGGAGAAGACCTGTGCTGCAGGATACCTCAGCACAGACATTGCGGCTGTCATACACAGACTGTGTCTGGTTGTTCCATGGGCCCCATGATAATAGGGGACCGTGCCTATCCACTCATGCCTTGGCTCATTAAGGCATATGCCATAGCACGTACACCACAGCAGGAGGTGTTTAATCAGTGCCTGAGTCTCACCCGCTGTGTTGTGGAACCTTTAGGGTCCTCAAGATGCGCTGGTACCTCCCATGGAACCAGAATGAGTTTCTGCTGGACAATGCCCTCATGCTAATTAATGCTGCATGTATCCTCCACAATATCTGTGAGACAGGTGGGGCAGTCCTCGATCGACCCCTACCACCACAGTCCAAGGAGTCTGTGCCCCTGTACCAGCAGGGCCAGGGTGGAGCAGAATCGCACATGGCTTGGAAGACCCAGGATGCCCTTTGTAGACTCACATCCTGTTTTCAAGGGTATCAGGCACTTGCCTGAATTTCCCCTCCTCCTACAAACAATGGCAGGTGCTGTCTATATCTGTAAATAAAGGGTATGCATTACCATGACATGTGCTTCTCCAGGTATTTTCATGCCTCCGTAGAGCAACAGAGTTAAGCTTGAATGCATGGAGCATGAGGCCTTGTGTCCTGTGCAGTCTATAAACTGATGGTTAAACTTTAGGGTGTTCCTCCAACCCACCTAACACGAAACTTCCATTGGTGTAAGGAATATTGCTCCATAGCAGCTGTATTGTAAGCTTCCTGCCAGGTCATTCCCTCCTTGAAACCATCCCCATGCCTACTGACACCTGGTCCCTCGATGCCCCAG
Source organism: Sphenodon punctatus (assembly GCA_003113815.1). NCBI lineage: Eukaryota > Metazoa > Chordata > Lepidosauria > Sphenodontia > Sphenodontidae > Sphenodon > Sphenodon punctatus. The sequence goes on along the minus strand of QEPC01006430.1, from coordinate 2,301,561 downwards.
CCTCAATTTCCAGACCAACATGTAGTCCACAGTACTTGTTGTAATATGCAACGACACAGCCTGGTGCCCTGGTAACATTCTGCCCCATCTGTTCCAACCAGCCAAGGCCCTGCTGTTACACCATGGCCGATATGGTAATGTATCCTGACAGCATTGCTCTTCATGGGAACAGTTGGTGAACCCCCTGCAACTCACCAATGGCACAGCCATGGCTCCTTCCTTGGGCCCTCTTGCCCCATGCCAAGACCTTGCCCATCCATACCACCCACAGGCCCCACAATACACTGGCTGTGTTGACTGATTTGCACCACCAACTGGACAAGGATGTAAAAGGAGAAAGGAATGCTTTATGCAACATTAGACCTTTATTCACATATTTGCATTGAGCGCCCTCCAGCTCCCCTTCTGTCCACCACCACAAACAGATTTTATAGCCTCATCAGGTGGTGGATTACCTGGCCCTCTTGGAGCTCAGTCCCACTTCTGCCACCGCTGCCTCCTCCTCCTCCTGCTGGGCTGGCCTCTCCTCTGTCCCCTGTGGCTGCTGGGGTGTGGGCAGTGGCAGTTGGCCCGGCCCCTGTGGCAGCTGGGGTGGCAGCAACAGCAGCAGTGGTATCTGGGCCGGCTCCTGCTGCAGTGGCTGCTGCTCATGAGGCTCAGGGGGGTGGGGGTCCAGGTGGATTTTGGCTGCAGGAGGTGTCTGATGTGGAAACCATGACTGAGGGACAAGATAGGGGAGCATGGGCACCTGTGGGAGGAAATCGGCATATGGTACCTGGCCTCAGGCCACAAGACCAATGATTGCTACCGTAACATGATGGATGAGGATGCGCTGGAGCTGGGTGGACTCTAGAGTTGTTTTTCATGCGTTTTTCCCATGCGTTTTTCATTTTTGTTATTTAAATCTGTTGTTTTCATTTTCATTTTCGTTATTTAAATCTGTCGTTTTTGTTTTCAAAAATATCAAAATTTCATTTTTGTTGTTGCTTTCATTTTCGATTTCCATTGGTTTCAATGGAAAACACATTTTTGGCTGTGACTTTTTTGTTTTTCATTATATTTGAATGAAACCTGGGAGAATTGTACCTCAAATGGAAGGCATTAAGTGTACTCAGTACCAGAAAGAATGGATAAAAGAATCAGATTTTATAAGCAGTTGAGTTATGCTATTTTGCAAAAATCTGCATATTCATTCCTGGCTGTAACTTCTTTGTCTCTCATCTAATGTGGATGAAACCTGGTACGTTTATACCCCTTCCCATGTTTAATATATATGCCAACTTTCAGAAGGCTAGGATAACAGGTCCAATTGACCTATAAATGTATGTCTGACTATAATATCTTTGTAGTCCAACCAGTGTATATGAAATTTGGCAGGACTGTATCTCGCACTTTCAGGATCATCTCTGCCAAATATCAGAAAGATGTGATAAAGGGTTCCAATTTTATATGTCTGCACATCATATGCATTATATGTATGCACATCATATGCCAGGGATTCTCTTACATGTCACTGTGGTACAAGATCAGTTTGTGATGCCAATTGTCCGGCAAAAATATAAACCAAATATCCTCATTCTGTGCTGTGACCATCCCAACTTCTCTCCCCTACTTGTTACTGGGAAGTCAAAAGCATCTGTTTAGGAAAGAGCCAATAGAGATTATCTTATGTCCTCTGTCACAGTGCTGCAGGATGTGACTGTGATGATAATTGGCCAGCCTAGATGTGTAAACTATGTCTCCTGATTACTAGGATGCTATCCCCAAAGTCCCAGTTAATGTCCCTTCTATGCCCGCCTCAGGGCCACCCCCTATACCTCCCTCGAAGCCACCACCGATTGGTCCTGTAAAGCTGGAAGCATGCAGTAATTATTATTATTATTATTACTATAAACATCTATATAGCGCCAGTCGTGTGACCTGGTGCTGTACAGAACATAGAATTAGACGCGGTCCCTGCCGGTGGCTTACAATCTAAAAGACAAAGTGGGGGAGACAGGAAGAGGGGACAGTGGGAGAGACAGCACAGAAGACAAACAAACATTCAAGCGGATGCGAAGTCTCAGGTGCGTATGCTTGGCTTGGTTACAAAGAGGTTGGTAGCAGCAGTCAGCAGAGGAGGGCCGACAGTAAGTGTACGGGGAAAGACTAGCAGGCATTGGGAAAGGCAGCAAGGAAAAGGTGGGTCTTGAGGAGGGATTTGAAGGAGCGGAGGGAGGAGGCAAGGCGGATGTCGGCAGGGAGGGAGTTCCAGGCATGCGGGGCAGCGAGGGAGAAGGGACGAAGGCGGTTGGGCGAGCAGGAGAAGCGAGGGAGAGCGAGGGAGGGGACAGCGGAAGAGCGGAGAGCGCGCGCAGGAGCGCGTAGGGCGATTAGGTCCGAGAGGTAAGGGGGAGCTTGGTCATGGAGCGATTTGAACGTGAAAACCAGGAGTTTGAACAGGATACGTTCCGGAAGGGGGAGCCAGTGAAGGGAGAGGAGGAGAGGCGTCACATGGTCGAAGCGACGGGCAGAGTGAATGACCTTGGCGGCAGAGTTTTGGATCGCCACAAGGGGGGACAGGTGGGAGCGAGGGAGGCCAGCAAGGAGGAGGTTGCAGTAGTCGAGGCGAGAGATAACCATGGCATGAACAAGGATTTTGGCCGAGGAGACAGATAGAAAGGGGCGAATGCGGGCAATGTTGAGGAGAGCGAATCGGCAGGATTTGGCCACAGAGTCAATGTAAGGTTTAAAGGAGAGGTGCGTGTCAAAAATGAAGCCCAAGCTGCGGGCACGGAGAACAGGACGGATGGTGACCCCGTCAATGCAGACGGTCAGGTCAGAGGGAGAGGAGGGGGAGGGAGGAAAAATGAGGAGTTCAGTCTTGGCCATGTTCAGTTTGAGTTGGCGTCGGGACATCCAGGCGGAGATATCAGAGAGGCAGTCGACGAGGCGTGAGCGGACAGAGGAGGAGAGAGAGGGGGTAGAGAGATAGAGTTGGGTGTCATCAGCATAGAGATGGTATTGGAACCCGTGGGAGGCAATAATTTCACCAAGGGACCGGGTGTAGATAGAGAAGAGGAGAGGGCCAAGGACAGAACCTTGGGGAACCCCAACCGAGAGGGGAAGGGAGGGGGAGGTCGACTCGGGGAGGGAGACATTAAAGGAGCGGTCAGAGAGGTAGGAGGAGAACCAGTCAAAGACAGAGCCACGGAAGCCCAAAGAGTAAAGCGAGTCCAAGAGGAGCGAGTGGTCGACAGTGTCAAAGGCAGCAGAGAGGTCAAGGAGGACAAGAATGGAGTAGTGGCGCTTAGATTTAGCGACAAGTAGATCATTGGTGATCTTGGCCAGGGCAGTTTCAGTAGAGTGGAGGGGGCGGAAGCCGGATTGGAGAGGGTCCAGGGATGAGTTGGCAGAGAGGAGGTCCAGGCAGCGGGAGTAGACGACACGTTCCAGAAGCTTCGAGGCAAAGGGAAGGAGGGAGACTGGCCGGTAACTAGAGGTGAATGTGTCTGTCAGTCTGTTGGGTTGCTCCCCATCCTCCCTCCTATAGCCTCCCTCCCCCTGCCATGCCAGGTGCCTGCTTCTGACTGGCACTGCATGTGCTGCTATTTATCTGAATAATGGTCTTCAAGGGGACTTCAATTGCTTATAAAATTGGGTCCCTTTATCCAATTGTCCTGTTATTTGACAGAGATGACAGGGAAGGTGTGTGATAAGTTTCTGCCAAACTACTTGTAAACAGGATGGAATATAAAAATGTTACAGCCAGAAATGTATTTTCAAGTTTAAAGCTTATAATGCAGGACACTTTATCCAATCTTTCTGAAATTTGCCAAGATTGGTACACTAGTGGAGTGACATAGTTTCCCCAGGCTTCATGAAAATTGGATGGAAGATTTAAAAAAAAGGTGTAGCCAGGAATGTATATGGAGCTTTTCTTAAAATCACAATATTCAATTGCTTCTATAATTGGTCCCCTTAAATTTGGTACACATAGTGCCCTCAATTTAGGGGTACAATCTACCCAAGATTCATTAGAATTGAAAAAGAAACAAAAAACGTATAGCCGGAAATAAGTTTTTCATTTCCCCCCCATTATTGGGAATTTTTGTTTTTGTTTTCATTATTATTATTTGTCGTTTTCGTTATTACAATAACAAAAATGAAAATCACAATTTTTGTTTTTATAATAAAGAAAATGAAATGCACACCCCTAGGTGGACTCCTCCATGTGGGCAAGCATCTGCTCATTCACCCTCTCCATCATGTTGCCAGAGCATTGCTGCTCCCATAGGTGCCTGGCCAAGTTCCTCTGCTCCCACAGGTGCTCTGTTCAGACCTGTGTGGTAGGGCTTGGAGTTGTGCTTTATATTCCTCATGGACCCTTGCAATCTGCTGTTGTGACCTCTGGATGGATCTCAGAATCTTTCACCTTGTGCATAGTTTCCTGCAGCAGTTCTGTTCCAAGGTCTTCCCTGCTGCACCTGTTCCATGTCTTCAGCTCCACATTGTGCCTCACACTGCCATTTTGCCCTGGGGGTGGGCCAGGTTGTGACCGACCAGGTTGTACACCTATGGACACAGGCACTAGTTCATATGTTCCACATCCCTGCCTTAAAGATGCCTTGTGTGGTGGGACAGCTGTAGTAGCAGAAGGACACCTGACTGACCTGCTTTGGTAGCCTAACATGGGGTAGGGGATTGGAATGCCATGCCATGGTGGTGTCTGACTGTGCCGGTGTCTGGCCTTTATGGTCTGGGGCATATGGGCTCCTGCAGCATGCAGGGTGTGACAGATATATGCATTTGGGTATCCCATACATGGTGTTAATGGATTGGTCCCCCATCCCGGGTACTTTGACCCTTGTCCATCCAACCCTGTGCTGTTGCATTCCTCCATGTGATGCATGGCCATTTCGTCTGTGTTGCTGTATCCCTGTCCCATGCGTTCAGTTTGTCACCTGATTGTCCGGTGCCCCATCCTCCCCAGCCATGTGGTTCCTGATCCTGTTGTGTCCCTCCTTATTGGTCTGGGGCCGGCTCCCCTTACCTTCCCCTGCCAGGCCCCTGGCTCCAGTGGCTGCTCCTCCTCCTCGATGATGCCATGAGAAGTTGTGAATGAAGTATTGGGGGCTGTTAGGGCCATTACTCTTCTCTTCGTGGCAGCTGGTATTGGCTACCTCGCCCCCCTCAGGCGCCGCTGTGACCTACCTGGATCTAATTGTTCCTCCTCTTGGTTGGCATGCATGTCCTCTTCCCCTTCTCCTGCAAGGGCCTGACCTGTTCTGTGGGGCTGTGGAGCGCAGGTGGAGGATGACATTGCTCTGGAAATCCACAGACGCAGGCTCCAGCTGCAGGATGGATGATTGGTGGCCCTCTGACCAGGAGCACCTTCACCACTGCGGTCTGCCTTTGGTAGGGGGTTTGGGAGTGAAGTTACCTTCTCCACCCATTTCCTCCCCCGGGCAAAGGTGATACCCTAGGTGCAGGAGGCCACAATCTCCCCATCCACGCAGAGGAACCTGCCCAACTTCTTGTAAAACGTCTCTGTGCACCTGGTATGGCTGGACTTGAGGTTGTTATCATGGACCAACTTGTATCCACTCTTCAAATCTTTTGCCTGCTGCTGGCACTGGGACAAGTCCCTCTTGTACCCCAGCTTTGACACCTCCTCGGAGATGGATTGATATACCAATTCTTTTTGGTAGCATCTCATGAGTTTCTCCTGCATTTTGGCCTTCCCCCACAGGCAGATGAAGGCTCTCATCTCTTTCTTGGCCCTGTCAGCTCTGGGGCTTGAACCCCTGCTCTTTGGGATGTGGGAGGGGCACTCTTGGGACCTGCGCCACCTTGTGGACCTGATAACAGCCCGCATTCCTCATTCTTATGTTTTCCTCTGTCTCCTCACCCCTTGTATGTACACACCCTTCCCCAGCTGTGGCTCGTTACCCCAGTCCGGCCTCCCAGCTTCCTGATAGGCAACAGATGGTATTTGAGCCCTGGTGTGGCCTCAGAAAGCTGGTGGAGCAATGTCTCTTACCCGCCTTGAGGCGTAATGTGTGTAGGGCTGGTGCTATCTCAGACTGCATTAACAGCCCACTATTCTTTCCTGTGTCTTTCTTTGTGTCTCCACCCCCTGTGTTGACACACCCTTCCCCAGCTGTGGCTCGTTACCCCAGTCCGGCCTCCCAGCTTCCTGATAGGCAACAGATGGTATTTGAGCCCTGGTGTGGCCTCAGAAAGCTGGTGGAGCAATGTCTCTTACCCGCCTTGAGGCGTAATGTGTGTAGTGCTGCAGTTGTGTCTTGTTCACTACTTCAGTTAGTAAGTGTTCCCCCTTAAGTCTGTCTTGTGTGTCTTGGCCTAACTCCCCACCTCTCTGTTCCTCCTATATCCCTTGTGTCTGGTACCCCTCCTGGGGTGTGCTGTGATCTGTGTAATGTGTGTCTTGGCCTAGCTCCTCACTTCCCTGTTCTCTTCTATATTCCTTGTGTGTGGTACCCTTTCTGGGACGTGTTGTGATCTGTGTCCTGTGTGTCTTGGCCTAGTTCCCCACCTCCCTGTTTCCTCCTAGATCCCTTGTGTGTTGTACCCCTCCAGTGTGCATTGTGGTTTGTGTAATGTATGTTCCCGTCTAGGTTCCCCCCTTCACCAAGTGCTTCCTAGTCCTGTCCCTTGGCATTGTTTCAGAACCCTCATGGACTAAGGCCCTTCAGCCCTGGCCTTCCCTGGGGGTTCTTGGAATTATAGCTCCCTGCTGTCCCCACTTTAGCCTTGGGAATCCTTTGCTGCTGAGTCCCTTGTATTCCCTTCCCTTCTTGGTGTGGGGTCTTAATTCTTCTCCCTGACCTCAATGATGAACTAGACCCTCTCTGAAGCTGGGCCCCCTGGCCTCAAAATGAGAGTAGTTTCTTGGGACTCCAAGACATACTGAGAGGTCCTTCTTCCCATGAGCTTCCCCCCTACCAGGTTCCTTCCTCTTCCCTTACCTCGGTGGGTGAGGTCTCCCCCATCCTTGTCTCCCTGTCCCCCCTGACAGGCCCAGGGCATGCCCTTGAGTGCAGGGCCTGTGAGGTGTGTGGCCGTGCAGCTGGGGCCTGTGAGGAGGATGGTCTCCCAGTTAGGACTGGGCTGGTACACGCCTGTCAAGGGACAACGTAACTGTCAGCTGTCATCGTTTTCTCCCTCTGCGTGTGCTCTATACAGCACCGGTCCCAGCCCCTTCCCAAGCTCCCACGCTTACCTGTCCTCCATGGTGATGGATCTGTTCTGTGCTCTGCAGCCAGGGAAGACATGGGATCGGATCCACCACAGGTTTCATTTTGCACACATGTCCTTTAAGGGCTCCTGGTTGGACTGTGAGCAGGATGGAGGCATGGCGGGTTTGCAAGTGCCCACTGTGCCACTCTGGCCATCATGGCACCATTTCTCTGTGATTCTGGCGGACCTGTCCCCTGGGTGGGTGGTGCATGGGTCACAGGAACGTGCATTGACCCACGTCACCTTCAGAGGGGTGCTCGGGTGAGTGGGGGATGGGTGGGCCTGCGTGGTAGCGTCTCGTCTAAAAATGGCTGACGTTAAGATCAGGTGAGGCAGCTGAGGACAGCTACTGTGGGGAAGTCTGTATTGCTTCCGCTTCTCCTGACTCTTCTGTAGCTAAAAGCCTTCAGTCTTAATAATTGTTATTCTGGCACTTCTGCCACATTGGTTTTTTGTCTTTTTTTTAAAAAAAAANCCAGCAGGGCCAGGGTGGAGCAGAATCGCACATGGCTTGGAAGACCCAGGATGCCCTTTGTAGACTCACATCCTGTTTTCAAGGGTATCAGGCACTTGCCTGAATTTCCCCTCCTCCTACAAACAATGGCAGGTGCTGTCTATATCTGTAAATAAAGGGTATGCATTACCATGACATGTGCTTCTCCAGGTATTTTCATGCCTCTGTAGAGCAACAGAGTTAAGCTTGAATGCATGGAGCATGAGGCCTTGTGTCCTGTGCAGTCTATAAACTGATGGTTAAACTTTAGGGTGTTCCTCCAACCCACCTAACACGAAACTTCCATTGGTGTAAGGAATATTGCTCCATAGCAGCTGTATTGTAAGCTTCCTGCCAGGTCATTCCCTCCTTGAAACCATCCCCATGCCTACTGACACCTGGTCCCTCGATGCCCCAGCCTCAATTTCCAGACCAACATGTAGTCCACAGTACTTGTTGTAATATGCAACGACACAGCCTGGTGCCCTGGTAACATTCTGCCCCATCTGTTCCAACCAGCCAAGGCCCTGCTGTTACACCATGGCCGATATGGTAATGTATCCTGACAGCATTGCTCTTCATGGGAACAGTTGGTGAACCCCCTGCAACTCACCAATGGCACAGCCATGGCTCCTTCCTTGGGCCCTCTTGCCCCATGCCAACACCTTGCCCATCCATACCACCCACAGGCCCCACAATACACTGGCTGTGTTGACTGATTTGCACCACCAACTGGACAAGGATGTAAAAGGAGAAAGGAATGCTTTATGCAACATTAGACCTTTATTCACATATTTGCATTGAGCGCCCTCCAGCTCCCCTTCTGTCCACCACCACAAACAGATTTTATAGCCTCATCAGGTGGTGGATTACCTGGCCCTCTTGGAGCTCAGTCCCACTTCTGCCACCGCTGCCTCCTCCTCCTCCTGCTGGGCTGGCCTCTCCTCTGTCCCCTGTGGCTGCTGGGGTGTGGGCAGTGGCAGTTGGCCCGGCCCCTGTGGCAGCTGGGGTGGCAGCAACAGCAGCAGTGGTATCTGGGCCGGCTCCTGCTGCAGTGGCTGCTGCTCATGAGGCTCAGGGGGGTGGGGGTCCAGGTGGATTTTGGCTGCAGGAGGTGTCTGATGTGGAAACCATGACTGAGGGACAAGATAGGGGAGCATGGGCACCTGTGGGAGGAAATCGGCATATGGTACCTGGCCTCAGGCCACAAGACCAATGATTGCTACCGTAACATGATGGATGAGGATGCGCTGGAGCTGGGTGGACTCTAGAGTTGTTTTTCATGCGTTTTTCCCATGCGTTTTTCATTTTTGTTATTTAAATCTGTTGTTTTCATTTTCNGCCTTCCCCCACAGGCAGATGAAGGCTCTCATCTCTTTCTTGGCCCTGTCAGCTCTGGGGCTTGAACCCCTGCTCTTTGGGATGTGGGAGGGGCACTCTTGGGACCTGCGCCACCTTGTGGACCTGATAACAGCCCGCATTCCTCATTCTTACGTTTTCCTCTGTCTCCTCACCCCTTGTATGTACACACCCTTCCCCAGCTGTGGCTCGTTACCCCAGTCCGGCCTCCCAGCTTCCTGATAGGCAACAGATGGTATTTGAGCCCTGGTGTGGCCTCAGAAAGCTGGTGGAGCAATGTCTCTTACCCGCCTTGAGGCGTAATGTGTGTAGTGCTGCAGTTGTGTCTTGTTCACTACTTCAGTTAGTAAGTGTTCCCCCTTAAGTCTGTCTTGTGTGTCTTGGCCTAACTCCCCACCTCTCTGTTCCTCCTATATCCCTTGTGTCTGGTACCCCTCCTGGGGTGTGCTGTGATCTGTGTAATGTGTGTCTTGGCCTAGCTCCTCACTTCCCTGTTCTCTTCTATATTCCTTGTGTGTGGTACCCTTTCTGGGACGTGTTGTGATCTGTGTCCTGTGTGTCTTGGCCTAGTTCCCCACCTCCCTGTTTCCTCCTAGATCCCTTGTGTGTTGTACCCCTCCAGTGTGCATTGTGGTTTGTGTAATGTATGTTCCCGTCTAGGTTCCCCCCTTCACCAAGTGCTTCCTAGTCCTGTCCCTTGGCATTGTTTCAGAACCCTCATGGACTAAGGCCCTTCAGTCCTGGCCTTCCCTGGGGGTTCTTGGAATTATAGCTCCCTGCTGTCCCCACTTTAGCCTTGGGAATCCTTTGCTGCTGATTCCCTTGTATTCCCTTCCCGTCTTGGTGTGGGGTCTTAATTCTTCTCCCTGACCTCAATGATGAACTAGACCCTCTCTGAAGCTGGGCCCCCTGGCCTCAAAATGAGAGTAGTCTCTTGGGACTCCAAGACATACTGAGAGGTCCTTCTTCCCATGAGCTTCCCCCCTACCGGGTTCCTTCCTCTTCCCTTACCTCGGTGGGGTAAGGGAAGAGGAAGCTCATCCTTGTCTCCCTGTCCCCCCTGACAGGCCCAGGTCATGCCCTTGAGTGCAGGGCCTGTGAGGTGTGTGGCCGTGCAGCTGGGGCCTGTGAGGAGGATGGTCTCCCAGTTAGGACTGGGCTGGTACACGCCTGTCAAGGGACAACGTAACTGTCAGCTGTCATCGTTTTCTCCCTCTGCGTGTGCTCTATACAGCACCGGTCCCAGCCCCTTCCCAAGCTCCCACGCTTACCTGTCCTCCATGGTGATGGATCTGTTCTGTGCTCTGCAGCCAGGGAAGACATGGGATCGGATCCACCACAGGTTTCATTTTGCACACATGTCCTTTAAGGGCTCCTGGTTGGACTGTGAGCAGGATGGAGGCATGGCGGGTTTGCAAGTGCCCACTGTGCCACTCTGGCCATCGTGGCACCATTTCTCTGTGATTCTGGTGGACCTGTCCCCTGGGTGGGTGGTGCATGGGTCACAGGAACGTGCATTGACCCACGTCACCTTCAGAGGGGTGCTCGGGTGAGTGGGGGATGGGTGGGCCTGCGTGGTAGCGTCTCGTCTAAAAATGGCTGACGTTAAGATCAGGTGAGGCAGCTGAGGACAGCTACTGTGGGGAAGTCTGTATTGCTTCCGCTTCTCCTGACTCTTCTGTAGCTAAAAGCCTTCAGTCTTAATAATTGTTATTCTGGCACTTCTGCCACATTGGTTTTTTGTCTTTTTTTTAAAAAAAAATTTTTTAAAGTTCTTCCCCTGGTATTACTTGCAATTACTGTTACCCATCCTGGATCAGACAACTAGAAATATCTGATCTCTAGTACTGTGACTTGTAAGCTCACGAGACTAAAAAAATGCAGCTATTAATGAATCACTGACATATTTACCTATTTAGCTATCAGTAATTTAATTATCGATCCAATCTGTCTCGTGAACCTTGTCTCTCACTAAGGATTTGCTCCTGCAAGGTGATGAGCATATTTGCCCTGGTACGGCAAGGCATTTAAAAGTTAGGCCAATGTTAAAGTGCTTTGCTAGATCAAATATCATGAGGACTCAAGCCTTAGTACTCGCCCTACAGCCACCACTAACCTATCATGAGCCTTCTTTTTACCCTTCACCTATCCTGCTACAGTGCTGTTTATCTAGGTACTGATTGTCATGAGAGTAAACACAGGGGATGGAAGAGGAGACCTTTCCCCCCTGCCAAGTTTGGGGCAGAGGGAAGGGCCTCTATTAAATTTGGTAGCTGTGCAGCACTTCTGGAGGTTATGGGAGAATGAGAGAGACTGAGCGCTCTAGACATGGATCTACAGTAGCCTGGGGTAACATTTGGAAGCTAGGATGGATGGGAGCAGAATCTTGCTTCCATTGGCCATGCATCCTCTATAACTTTACCCTTTTTTCTTAAAACCAGCACCCTGCTCTGCAAGATAAGGAACTAGGATGTGCTGCAGGTGTGTAGCTAGGTTGGTTTGGGTCCTGGTTCAGAAGATTGGATACCCTCCGCCCCCAGCAGCAAAGCTATCATATGTATAAGAATTTTCACTTGTGAATGGACCCATAGGTTTGGGTGCAGCTACACCTCCTGCCTATAGGATAGCTACACCCCTGATCTGCTGCCTTCATTTTTATAAATAAACTAAGGACATTTTTAGATGAGATAAAATTCCCACAAGCAGGCAATTAAAACTGTGATTAAAATTTGCGCCTACTCATGTGTGAATGACTTCCACATCTTAATCCGGCTTCTGAACACACACACACTCATATCGAGGGTTCAAGAATGCAATCCCAAACTCTCATGCTAAAGATGCAGGCTAACATCTAAACACCACTTGCGTAAGATCCTGTTTGCTCCAATTGCCCTTTTGAAAGCATTCACATGCTCCGTTGAATTGAATTGAATTCAATTAAATCCAATTGCTATTTGCTCCAATTGCCATTACCAAAATGCGGCTTTACAGGTACCACAGGACTTTTTTTCTTGCATGATGGGGAGGGAGATGTGTGAACAGCATTTGCACATATGCTGAGGAATCCTTGTGATCCTGGGAGATTGCTGTAAACCTGTGAATTTCATGCACGTCTAAAACTGCCCTAAGAGAGGTGACAAAAGGCCACAGTGAGGAATAGAACCCAGCACTCTGAACATGGTTTCCCCAATGCTTAGCTACAAAGCCATGCTGCTTCTTCATCCTAACAAACAGCTATTTAATTTTGGGACAATATGTAAAATCTGCTTGTGGCTGAATTACGAAGAGTAGCCAGCAGCAGCTGATGGGGTAGAGCTCTGAAAAACAAACCTGATGGTCAGGGATTGAAGGGTGTCATGTAAAGAAATGTATTAGATCTATGTGATTGATTTTGATATTTTAGTTTGCTTTTTTAAACTTTTTTTAAAAAAAGCAGGGGCAGGCCTTCAGCTGTCAGAGTGCGGCAGTGTCCCCTCCCTATTTAAACTGCTGTTGCTTATCAATTCTGCTCTCCACAGCATATTGTCCGAACATTTCTTAAGTATTTAGCCTACTGCAAAAGCTTTCCCCTCTGCAGCTCCTGCTAGCTGAATACTTCTTGTGTATATCATCAGTACTCAGTTTGTAATTTCATTTTATAATCTACCTTTTCTCCCTTTCTGTGCCTTTCCCCCCCCTTTGTCTGTCTCCTCCCATCTCTGTTAATTATTTATCTCTGTAAAATAGATTGCATGATTGTACAATATGCAAAATTGTGTTGAATTTGTATAAATGCATTTTGTATTGTTCTTGTGCTATCCAAACAGTCAGCTGGGCTACACTTTAGGAAAGTATTTCATGAAAACTTCGAGGCTCTGGTTTATTAAAGTAGAACCTTAAGATGGTTGGGTCTTTTCCATTAGTAGATTTATAAAGTGTACAGACTGGGTAAACAACAGTGACAGCTTGGGGAAGTGTATGCACCTGTTTATTAAAAAGACGTTAACAAGGGCAAATCTAAAATAAGAACACGTACCACAACCCAATTTTCAGCAAATTTTCATGCATGCCTACACTTAAGGTTACCCATACTATCAGCAATTTCTTTCTCCCTCTCTCAGAAGAACACAGCAGCTGATAAACATGGAGCATCTGTGGCAAAAGAAAAAACACCATATTTAAACTTTTTGATGAGCAAAGATGACCCTTTCGATTTCTACTTTTTTTCCATGTTTAGTTAGTGTGGGAGGCAAAGAAAGAGCCAAGACAAGAAAAGTGTTTTCTTTCCAGGAAAAGATTAAAATTCTTAATGTTCTCAAAATTCACACACAAGGCAGCTTCATCACCAGCTTTATTGTTTTTTGCCCTGTGCTTTTAAATAATAGTGTGGTTTTAATTGTTTTTTTCCCCTTTGTTTTTCTCATCTAATTTGTGGTAGTCCACGTTTGCAAAATTATGGCCACAAAACTGCACATGATCCTTTGTGAATCTGTAATTATTCCAAATCTGAGGTTTCAAGCACACATCAGAGTTTGTAAATTTGCCAGCCAAGCACATACAAAATTGCAAACACAACCTTAAAAACTTATCCCTAAAGACTTAAGAATAAAAAATAATAAATAAATACTTTTGCCAGCTTATGCCAGAAAGTGTCAAAGCACATTACAAATAGTATTTTTAAATATCTTTATACAATAATGTCTTTCACTCCGGAATTGAAAAACATGTTAAAAAATATCTCTAATCCTGCTGCAGTTCCAAATGAGTGTAGTCTCGTTCGTATATGGGCCCCATTGACTACAATGGAGTTGTCCTACTCACTCACCGCTAAATGTGCAGCTTCTTGTAAGATCAAGGCCATAATTCTTAAAGCATTCTCATGAAATAAAGAGGTATTACTATCTCCTTTTTACCAATGGAAATATTGAACACAGCGAAGAGAACTGGCTTAGCCAAGGTTACACACACAGTGACAGAATTCACAATAAAAACTCAGGTCACAACCCTGCAGTGTATATTGTGCAGTTAGGTTGCATAATGTGCATGCTGCCCCCTCCCCATGATGTCAGTGGGGCATAACACAGTATCCTGCTCCCAAGATCACTTCCCCTCAAGATCATAGCCCTAGGCTTCCTGTTTCCCAAGGCCCATGCTTTAATCACTTATGCTGCTTTATATACACAAACACTTTTCTAGATGTTGGAAGCAGGGATGCTTAAGGGAGTGCACTTAGGGTAGGGGAAGGAAGAGGAAGGTCCAGATCATGGATATGTGCCATGGATCCATCCCCTACCCTTGAGTGCATACCCTCATCTCTGCTCCCTTGCCTGGAGCTCACTCTTTCAGTACTTGCGGGGGAGGGGGGTAGATTGAATCCAAGAACTGGAAGGGGTGTCACGGGTTTGAGTGACTTTACCGGGTTTGAGTGACTCAGTTTCCCTTGCGCACAGTTCTCTTGAATCAGTTCTCTCTCTGGCTAATTCAAGTGTGCCACAATGAAACTCCTTTGTCACACAAGGGCCTGATCCTTCCCGTTTACAGACTCTTTACTCTCTGGGTTCGCAAGAGCTTGAGGGCTCTTGTAGCTCACTTGTGTTCCAATATTAGACACTTTCCCACTTCTTTATGAAATAAGAAGTAAGTTTATTGATTACATAAACAAGATAGTTAAACAGAGTGGTAATTAGAAATCAAAGGTAAATATAACGCATTCCTAACTTATACTGGTTGAGTTCCTAAGTTATTCATCTTACCCTAGCGAGTCCACAAGTTCTGGTTTCTCAGCCATAAAGGTAACGTCTGGCTGGGCACTTGGCTTTAGAGAGCGGAATATCTCTCTCAGTTCATGCTGCCCCAGCCTGCTGCTGACAGGCTGGTCATTCGTATGCAGATGCTCAAGCTGGCTTTTGCAAGAAGTCTCTCCCTTTGTATCTTCCTCCCATTTAAATAGGAATTCATGCTCCTTTGTCTCGGATTTCCTGCCTCGGGGATCATGGTTCAGGACACGTACGCAACCCAGGTAAACATGGAAGTTCATTAACATCTCCACAGGCTGTCTAGCAAGCCAGATGTTTTGAATACACTTTCTGTAATCTCTTGTAGTTTCTGCAGACTGGTTACGTGTGAGAGGCCCAACCTGAGCTCTACAGCTCTCATTTTCAACCTTACAAACATGTGGAACCTTTGACATTACATAGTGTACATGTATAGTAACATTACATCCATGTGAGACCCTTGGCCCCACACATTTACCAAACATGTAGTCCCGTGTTACACGTGTGTGACCCCATGTTTCTCCATGACAAGGGGCCAAATAAATACTAGCTGTGCTCTGCATTTGGCCCCTTGGCCTGAAGTTCCCCACCCCTACTATGAATGAACAGTAGTAATTCCTTTTAACTTGGTGGCATAAACTGCACTTCTCTGCCCATGGTCCATACTGACATGTGGCTTTCAGCTAGAGTGAGTGCATGAATTGAATGAGGATCCCACTCTGAGCATTGTACACATGAACCACAACTCAGCAGTTAATCTGGAGCACAGCTAAAACTCCTGTGACACCAAGGTATTAACAATTCCACTGTCACCTGAAAACTACTCCATTGAGTATGTCCATGAACACAAAAGGCTTTTATTGCTCTTATTGTTTCCTCTGCATACTGAGTGTTTGTGTATTCAGGGCCTTTGGCAATGCACTTTTGAAGGTGGTAAATAATGTTCTACTCACTGTCTAGACAGATAAAGAGAGTAGTTGAGTGACTTGCTCAGGATCATACAAAGGCACAAAAACAAAGGAATAATTAGCTAAAAATAGAAATTCAGATGGATATGGATATTTTCCTACAGCTAGGTACAAAATTACCTAATATTTTGAGTATTTTTAAAAGCCTTTGCATGCCTACTGTTCTTTCCACATTTTACACAGAACTATAGAGATGATGTGTTTCTCTTTTGTAATTTTCTAAAAGGAAAAATTATAACTTAACACAGACTTTTCAGGAGGGAAACCAATTTTGATGTTATCACACTTCCCCCTTTTCTTTTCCTACGGCGGAATGCTTGATAGAGAGCCAGTTGGTAGTGTTGCTCCTGAATTGTTTCCAGATCATAGTATCGCCTGTGAAATGCAACAGAAACTAATCTGTGGAGCCCTTAAAACATATACAAAGCCATCGAGTTCTTAGAATGTATAGGTGGTGGTGATGCAATAAAAATGTTAATAAGTTAGAATTTGAAGTAATTATTAAATATGAGAATAACGATAGCCAAGAAATGTTCTATATTGTTTTGTTTCTAATTCTAGTTGGTTCAATGCTTAGACAATATTATGTCCTCAGATGTTCTTAGGACATATAGATAGATTGATATAATATTCTGATTCAAATTTTACTTATTAAGATGATTGCATCTCGCTTGCATTCGTCACAAATGTCACATCCAGGGTAAGACCATGATGAGTCGCCCTCCAATGGTGGTTCTCTGGGTGTAAGCAAACATGACAATGCTCACAAGCAAGGCACTCTGCTTCTCCAAATGGATGCTGCAAAACCAGCTGGGAGTGGACAGAGGGAGCCCCCATTGCTTCTGCTGCCAAGGTAGCAATGGAGACAAACGGACAGGGAGTGGTTCATTCACCTCCACTGCTACCCCAGCAGCAGGAGTACAAGTGACTGCAACTTCTGTTGGTCCTGCCAGGATAGCAGTGGAGGCACATGGACCAGACATCTTTCCTCCTCTCCCCAAACCAAGCTGGGACGTGTAAACATTAGCCATGCAAAATTGTGTTTGTTTGTGTGTGCGCGCGCACGTGTGCACTCACACGCAAAAAAATCTGAGTGACTAATGTCATGTTTCTTTACACCCTCTGTGACAATGGTGCTCCTTAAGAAGCTAGAGATGGTTGAGTTTGATCAAGGGAAGATGGGGAGTTTCCTTATCTTAGGAGGGGCAGTCAGCCTTAATGGTCGTAGGCAGAGCCTAGTTCCTTTGTTCAGGGAAACACATGATAAATATCTGTCTGAAAAGGCTTACAATATGAGTTTGGGGTTTACAGGCCTCCTAAAAGATACAACACTAAGGAGACTTTGGATTTATGGACATATGTGGATTGCCTTCAGTGGCAATCAGGTTGCATCTCAGCAGATCCACGGACCTTCTTGCCCCCCATTATTGGGTTGTGAAGGACATGCCCCTTTTGGTCAGCAGTAAGCTAATGCTCATGCCTCTGCACTACAGTGCTAGTTATTCTCACACAACATTGTATGTTGATGGATGGGCCAAGAGTTGTGCACCTATTAGGATTTGGACTGATGCATGACGCTGCATGTGTGCCAGAGCAGTGTGTACATTGACGCTTGATGTCATCACCACCAGTGTCCTGACAGGATTCGGTGACCTGCTTACTGCTAATATCTTGGAATGCCTGTGTTGGACATTGTGCCTGATGTCTGGGTATTTTGTGGATGTATCTTTCACGAGCACAGGTATACATTTTTTGGTTTTGTTAGTGAAGATGGTCTTTGATGGTACTTAACAATGGTGGTATCCTCTCAGGACACTGTGTGTGGGCCTGCGGATGCCAATGTGGATGGTGCCCAGCATGAGTCTTGAACCTACCCTGTGCTACATTTCTACCTCACAGGATCACTGTTGGCTGTGCTGTATGACCATATACATGCATTTGTGTTGGCTGCTTACAGAGTATCACACTACTTAAAGGAGATATAGCTGTAGGAGAATGGAGTCCTACTGCTAGGATGTCATGACAGCGTGTTACACAGACACTCCCACCCCCCATGATGACTAATCACTACAAGTCACACCAGATGTATCTCCTCTATGCCCTGCACTCTCAATGCAGCACAACTAGAGCTTGGGGCCAGGCACAGATTGTACTGACTACTGAGCTGGATCATCTCCTCCTTTGTAACACATGAACTTGCCAAAAATTGGCATTTTATTCATGCAGTGTGGGGGAAAGTTGGAGTAATTGATGGAACCCTCCATTGATGCATACTGAGCCCTTCCACAGTGGTTCTGCGTGCATCAGGAAAGGTTTCTTCTCCATCGCACAGTAGACAGAAGAGCTGAACTGAATATTAAAAAAATTATCTGCAGATAATAGCCGATATTCCAGTTAGTTTGGCAATTATTCAGTAACAAACTGGTTACTGTAGAGGTTAATTGCCGAACCAGATTAACAGATAACATTGTGAAAATCTACTGGCTGTATTGCTGGATTCCTACACTACTGCATAACCAAATCTTACTGTTACTACTCTAAAACCAGGTTGGGGAGGGGGGGATGGGCAGACAGAGTAAATAGGAAAGGAATGATAGGGAAAGGGCAAAGTGATAAGCGGTAATATGTGGTATGGTAAACTGGTAATCCGATTAACCAAATAATCTGCTGAATACTAACCAGATACTACTGTTAAGTATCTGGGCCTTCCCATTTGGCATATGCCAAATAGTGGTAGTTATTAATTTCAACTCTGGTAGACAGCAGTGGTAGGTTCATCAGCATATTCAGGTGGTCTGGTAAAGTCTATGATGTGGTTTGAGTCGAGCTATTGCCAAATGTAACATGCAAAAAGGGCCCTTCTCTTCAAAACTGCATAGCAAAGAAGGGGAGCGTTAACATTTCTAGTCTCACTTCAGAGCCTGGCTGATATTTTCTTTGCAGAACTGTCAGCCTAGAACATTTTTCTGAGCTCCTTGGCATATATAGTTTCCTAAGAGACATCCTCTTCTTCACCTGGGTATAATCTCCCTTGACATCCCGCAGTATGCTGACAGCGCTAATGGCAGCTAAGTACACCCCAGCATCTGGCTCAAAGAAGAGGAAGGCGTTTTGGCAGAGTACATGAACTCCTAAGTTTCAGAGCAGACTCTTTCAGTGTTCATAATGATACTTTGGCAGACGTACAGAACTGTTGTCGGTTCTGTACCACACTGACCCAAGGACAGCGGATTGCAGCCTAATGGGGGCCTCCTCTTATTGCAGCCTTCTACTAAAGATGTCTTAATATAAGTGCAAGGAATTTCAAACCCTCTGGGCAGATTAACAAGCAGTGTATGGGGAAAAATCCTTCAGAAATAAAAGGAAATGGACTGTATTACCCATAAGTTGGCACAGAAATGAAATACCAGGGCACAATTTATGTACAATAATTGTTCATGCCTCATTCTTTTGTGTTTTTTATGACTCATTGTGTTCTTTGTGACCTTTGATGTAGAGGACGGCTGCTAGAGGACAGAGAAAGCCACAATTAAGTAATACCATATTTGATTAATTTAAGATGTTTTCTGTAGCTTGTTGAAGTAGGTAAAATGGCCAGGAAAAAAATATTGGAGTTCTACTGCTCCAGTCATTCACCCCTTTCACCCTAAACTCTGCATTCTTGGAAGTTTCAATATTTGAAAAACAGCTGTGATTTTAAAACGGTAAAACGGTAAATATGTCAAAAATTCAGATAACTGTACACTACACTTTAAACAGTCCCTGATATTGCAGTGATCAGCACTGGTAAATATAATGTAATATTGCTCCCTCTTCCTCAAGAAGCGGGAATGCATTGCTATGAAACAAGACAAACACACATGCTGTATCAGGGAAGGAGTGTTTTCTGAATGAAGCATTGCTGATTGGAAAATGGACAGTGTGAAAGCGTCTTTAGAGTGAGCCTGCCATTGAATTCCACCTTGCCATATTGTCCATTCTGGTCTCCTCTGTCTCCCCTTTAATTCAGCCCACCTTCCTTTTTTGCCTGGCCCCCAGAGTGGGTGCAGGCAATCTCTCCAGCTGCCCGTGCCCTTTCCCCAGCAGGAAGCTCTGGCAGACCCAGGCCACCTAGAGGAGGGCACCAGCGAACCTCACAGAGTGCTTCAATGAGATTTCTAAGCAGCCTGAAGCTTTAGAAATTGCATTGTCCAGCTTCTTGCCTAGCCCTTCCAAAGCACAAGGAGCTCAGCTCTGCTCCCACCAAAGCCGAGAGCAAGGTCTAGTATTGGGTATAACCCAGAGGTTCCCAAACTGCAGGTCAGGACCCAAAGTGAGGAGTCTGTGAATGGAGTTGCAATCTGATTGGCATACACTTTGCATTGTCTCTGTTTGATTCTGGATTGTTTCTAAGGGTGAAACAGACATAATGCTAACTCCACTTTAACATTTCTTATGCATGTTGTAGGGCTGTATTTGTGCCCTAAGCAGCCCTGAAACATGCATAAGAAATGTTAAAGTGGTGTTAAAGTGGAGTTAGCATTCTGTCTGTTTTCACCCTATGTCTCAAAATGGGATTCTGCAGGCAAAAACTGGGTCTGGTGCAACTGCCTCATTGACCCTGAAATTCTGAAGGTCCCTTAGAGACAGGATGTATCAAGTCAATGCCTGCTGAAATACAGGTCATCCATTGCCTTCAAGAAAAGGCAGCATTAATACTCCTTCATCCTTGCAACATTATGACCCAGTCATAAGAATAATGTGGTTATTTTTATGTAAGTTATGCATTAGAAATAATACACACTGCTGAATTATTGGTGTCCTGCTGCACATTAGAATCCCACGCCTTTGCACCACAGTTATCCGCAATGCAAAAGAGCCCCCTCCATTGCACTGCAGAAACTATAAGTTTTTCACATCTGAAGAAGCAGATGATTTGGCAAACACCTTCCTTAGGATAATTTGTTGTTGTTGTTGTTTTTAATGTATTTTTCTCTCTGAGTAAACTTTTCTTTCCAACTGTTCTTTTTTGTCAGCTTGCCAACTCTACTTCTAGTATTGTTCTGTGCAGATTGCTTGGGAGGAAAATGAAAGCGACTGGAAAGGTATAGAACTGGGGGAAAGGGAAAAGGGATCAGAGGGCATGTAAAGCCTGGGGAGCTTAGCTTGGGAAGGGAGATAGGCTTAGAAAACATGGAAGAAAATGGTGTAAAGGGAGATAAAACAAGAACATAAAGGATAAAGGATTAGAGAGATAAGGAGTTCAAGAGATGAAATATGAATAAAAGAAAACACCAAAAATAATGATGAAAGGAAGGAGGTGATGGAAGTAAGACATTAAACAATTAACTAAGAAAATATTTCATTTATTTTATGTTAGCAAAAGAATCTTATAGGATCTTGATTACTCTGTTGTTTACTAGTTGAGAGGATTGTTTCTTGCTGATTGTCATTTGGGTCACATTGCTGTATGTTGACAAGTCAAACTGCAGTGTTGCTAAGCATTAGCTGTTTTTTTCCCAGTTCAGAGTTATGTCAAGAAACATAATCATTTAAATTTAAAAAAAACCCATAATAAAACCATACAAGAAATTAATATCTATGACGGGATGGGCAGAATTCCCAGTCCCAAGAGCCACGTACCAAAATCTTCATGTGTCTGAAAACGCACGCGCGCACACACACACACACACGTGCACACACACACCTCTCCTGCTTCATGATTGGCTGGCAGAGCAAGTGCTCTCAGTCCTGGCTGGTGAGCTTCTGGGGATTACCTGCGATTCATCTACTGAGACCCAGGTACAATGAAGTAAGACACTGGACCAATAAGGCAGTGTGGGGCCCAGGACCACCCCTGGCTGAGAGCTGCACTTCAACTGCCAAAGAACAATATTTATTTATTTTATTTTATTTTATTTAACGAATTTTGTTACCCCGCCCCTCCTGCTCCAGGCAGCTCAGGGCAACTTACATGTAAAAACAATAGAACAGCAAGCTAAAACAACACAATAAAAGAGAAGGCAAAAACAACTGATCACCCTCCCACCTCCCTTACCCACAACCCCCCACCCTAAACCCCATCTCCCCCACAAGACACCTGGTGGAACAGCCAGGTCTTAGTCATACACCAGAAGGAAGGGAGGTCCAGGACCATCCGAGCCTCCACCAGGAGGGAATTCCACAGCCAAGGTGTGGCCACCAAAAACGTCCTCTCCATAGTGGCCCCCTGGGCCACACAGGGGACCTCGAGGAGGGCGCTCCTGGATGACCGCGGGGTTCGCTTCAGAGTATGGAGAGTGAGGCGATCCCATAGGTAAGTGGGGCCAAGGCCACGTAGGACTTTATAGGTCAACACCTTGAATTGGGCCCAGAAGACTATAGGCAGCCAGAGCAGAGCCCAGAGCACTGGTGTAATGTGCTCATGGCGGCCCGACCCCGTAAGGAGGTGGGGCGCCGCATTCACCAACATCTCATGGTCAATGGTATCAAAATCAGCTGACAGATCTAACAGAATTAGCAGGGTCAAACAACCCTGGTCCAATTCACCGCAGCAGTCGTCGACCAAAGCCACAAGCGCAGTCTCAGTGCCATAGCCCAGACGAAAGTCGGACTTCAAAGAATTCAGATAGCTGGTGCAGTCAAGATGCTCCTGCAGCTGCTGGGCCACAACACGCTCAGTAACCTTCCCTAAAAAGGGAAGGTTAGAGACCGGCCGATAACTGGTGAGGGAGTCAATGTCGAGTTATGGTTTTTTGAGCAGAGGCTGAACCACCACCTCTATGAGGCAGCCCGGCACTTGGCCCTCCCAAAGGGAGGCACTGACCACACCTGCCAGCAACGGCCCCAATGTCTCCCGACTGGCCTTAACCAGCCAGGACGGGCATAGGTTAAGTTCACAAAAGGTGGCCCGAACTGCCCGAAGAACATCCCCTGCCTCCTGTGTGGCTCCTGAGCCCCAGTTTGCCCATCTCTGATCTATATAGTATACAGTGCAGATAAGGAAGTCTTCACATAGTCTGTGTACAGCCACACAATACACCTACCACAGTATGGGCAGCCTTGCCCCACTTTGGCTACTGTTGCCATGTGATGTAGCGCATCGTGTGCCCAGCGGCCGCCAGATTTTCCCACCAACACATGGCAGGATGGGCAATTGACTGCTACGCCTGTGTCCTTAGAAAAAGGCTGAGGACACAGGGCATTGTTGGGGATCTGGAGTAGGACCCCAGGGAAGGGGTGAAGGGCAGGGCAAGCAGGGAAAAGGGAAAGGGCTGAGAAAACACTGAGACAGTGCTGCAGCAGGTAACAGAAACCTCTCATCTATTCTCCGGTGCCCAGGAGACTTGATGCTCAGCACAGAGTTGGGAACACCAGCCTCAGAGAGCTAAACGGCTCATCACTGAGATCAGGAATGAGAAGAAGGAACAAAGTTGAGAGTGGAAGATATATTTATTTATTTTATTTATTTCATTCCATTTGTTAGCTGCCCCCTCATGCCTACGGCATCTCATGTAGAAGCCAACAAGGGGTAACTAACAAGACAAAGCAAGGACGAAACGGAGAAGGATTGGGGAACTAAAAACCAGACAATAAGGATAACAAGATAGGAAGGCAGGAGCAGGTGATCCGAAGACAGATGAAGGGCTAAGATCACTATATAAGGACAGAAAAGCTCTGTACGGGGATACAGCACAAGCAAGACACCGAACCAAAGGAAGACAAAACACACAACAAGGAACTACTAGCACAATGGGAAGCTAAGAAGGGGGGACAAGACACTGAAGGAGGAACTATGAGAAGCCTAGGGAAACTATGGAAGGGAACAAGGCACTGAGCAAGTAACTAAGTGGAGGGCAGGGATGTGCGAACAGAATGGGGTTCGGATGTTTGGCCCGAAAACCTAGTTCGGGTTCGGGGGTTCGGTCCAGAGGAGCTTGGTCCCGCCGAATGTTCAGCGGAGTTCGGACCTGCCGAGAGGCTTGGGGCACTCCAGGGACCCCTGGGGTGCCCGTGGCGTCATGACAGGCCATCGGAGACCCAGCAGCAGCAGCAGAGACCAGGAAGACTTGGCGCTTGGCACCCCGGGTTCCCTTGGCAGGAAGGCTTGGCGCTTGGCACTCTGGGTTGCCTGGGCAGGCAGGCTCAGCGCTTAGCCCCTGGGGGTGCCTGTGGCACCAGGGCGGGCCGTCAGAGACACAGCAGCAGCAGAGGCCGGGAAGGCTTGGGGCTCAGTGGCTGGCCTGGCACCCCTACTTGGCCGGGCATTGCAGGTTGGCAGGCCTCCAGTTCTGCTTGCTCTATGCTGGCTGGGTTCTCCATTTCTAGTTGCCATCACGGCAGACCGTGACTGACTGGCTGGCCACGTGAATCACCACTGGACAAGGCTACTTGACCAATTTGCAGAAGAGCTGGTTGAGATCTGGCGAGTAGGATGCCAGCCTGCAATGCCCGGCCCCGTATGGGTGTCGTGCCAGCCACCAAGCCCTGGCCAGGCCTGTTCCCTGCCTGGAACATAGGCCCCAGAACCCTTACAGTGGATCCTGGGGCTGGAGTGGCAGCTTCTGGATGAAGTGGAACGACGGCTCCCTGTGAGTGGAATGATGGCCCCAGAAACCTGACGGTGGGTCCCGGGGCTGGAGTGGCAGCTTCTAGATTATGTGGATGAACCGCCCTCCCTGCCTGGAACGTAGGACCCAGAATCCTGACGGCGGGTCCTGGGGCTGGAGTGGCTGGCTGTTTCTTGATATGGTAGGATGACAGTTCCCTGTGAGCGGAATGACGGCCCCAGAACCCTGATGGTGGCTCCTGGGACAGGAGTGGCAGCTTCTAGAATATGTTGATGGACAGCCCCCCATGCCTGTAACATAGGCCCCAGAACCCTGACGGTGGGACCTGGGGCTGGAGTGTCTGGCTGTTTCTTGATGCACTGGAATGATAGCTCTCTGTGAGAGGAATGACGGCCCCAGAACCATGATGGTGGGTCCTGGGACAGGAGTGGCAGCTTCTAGATGATGTAGATGGACAGCCCCCCGTGCCTGTAACGTAGGCCACAGAACACTGACAGTGGGTCCTGGGGCTGGAGTGGCTGCCTGTTTCTTGATGCCATGGAATGACAGCTCTCTGTGAGTGGAATGACGGCCCCAGAACACCTACTGTGGGTTCTGGGACAGGAGTGGCAGCTTCTGGATGGTGTGGATGGACAGTCTTCCCTGCCTGGAACGTAGGCCCCAGAACCCTGATGGCGGGTCATGGGGCTGGATTGGCTGCTTCTTGATACGGTAGGATGACAGTTCCCTGTGAGCGGAATGATGGCCCCAGAACCCTGATGGTGGGTCCTGGGACAGGAGTACCAGATTCTAGATGATGTGGGTGGACAGCCCCCCGTGCCTGTAACCAGAACCCTGATGGTGGGACCTGGGGATGGAGTGACTGGCTGTTTCTTGATGCAGTGGAATGACAGCTCCCTATGAGCGGAATGACATAAGAACATAAGAAGTGCCATACTGGGTCAGACCAACGGTCCATCGGCCCAGCATCCTGTCTCAGACAGTGGCCAATCACGGAGGCCTGGGAGAAGCACCCAACAGCTCACCATGCTATCCATTCCCTGTGGGTCATCCCCAGGCTACCGACAGTAAAGGGTTTTGTTCTCCAATCCTATCTGGCTAATAGCTGCTAATAGACGTATCTTCCAGAAACTTTTTCAAACCTCTTTTAAACTCAGCTATACTGCTGGCCTTGACTACCTCCTCTGGCAGTAAATTTCACAACCTAATTGTACGCTGAGTGAAAAAATACTTTCTTTTGTTTGTTTTTACTCTGCCACCTGTGAGTTTCATGGAGTGTCCCCTAGTTTTCGTACTAGTTGAGAGGGTAAATAACCGTTCCCTGTTTACAAGTTCCACACCACTCATGATTTTATAGACCTCTATCATATCTCCTCTCAGCCGTCTCTTTTCCAAGCTGAAGAGCCCCAACCTGTCAAGTCTCTCCTCATACGGGTGCTGTTCCATACCCTGGATCATTTTTGTTGCCCTTCTCTGTACCTTTTCTAGTTCCGCTATGTCTTTTTTGAGATGGGGCGACCAGAACTGCACACAACATTCAAGGTACAGTCGCACCATTGATTTGTATGAGGCATTATGACATCCTCAGTTTTATTCTCTATTCCCTTCCGAATAATTCCTAACATTCTATTTGCTTTTTTGACCGCTGCGGCACACTGGGCTGAGGATTTCAGTGTATTATCCACAATCACTCCCAGATCCTTTTTCTGAGTGGTAACTCCTAGCTTAGTACCCAGCATTGTGTACTCATAATTTGTATTATTTTTCCCAACGTGCATCACTTTGCATTTATCCACATTAAATCTCATCTGCCATTTAGATGCCCAGGCACCCAGTCTTGTAAGATCTTGCTGCAGCTCCTCACAGTCTGCTCATGTTCTGACTAGTCCGAATAACTTCATGTCATCTGCAAATTTGATCACCTCATTCTTAACACCCTTTTCCAGATCATTAATGAATACATTGAAAAGAACTCGTCCCAGTACAGATCCTTGGGGCACACCACTTTTTAATATCCCTCCATTGTGAAAACTGGCCATTTAGTCCCACTCTTTGCTTCCTATCCTTTAACCAGTTACCAATCCATAGCAAAACACTACCTCCTATCCCATG
>QEPC01006430.1:2258617-2273163 GCA_003113815.1 Sphenodon punctatus | reverse complement strand
AGTCCAATTTTACCACGCACATCCCATTTCCAGCATTTTGAACACAACTGAAATCGCATGACTTGCAGTGACATCTCTCTCAGGATTTCCAAACCTTCATTTTATCACACACAGTCCCCCCTGCCCTAACCCACACTCCCCTCCCCAAGAAGCCAGGATCCCTAGCTCCTATTACACTCCCAACACAGGCATTCAAACATAGATCCAGCTGATCAAACATAAATCAAACAACCCGCACACGGACACAGCACCCCCCATGAAAGCACTGAGGAACTGAACCTCAGGTCCAGAGCAGCCAAACACAGCTCTCAGCAAAACTTTGTCAGTGTGACCCCTTTCCAGTTCTTGGATTTAAGGGTCTCAAGCACCAAAGCACTAAAAACCCAGTTAAACGTATCAAACATGAAACAACTTCCCAACGACCACAGCACCCCCGGCCCCTTCCCAAACCACCCTCAGATGGCCCCACTTTACTACCAAAGCCCCACAGACGCGTGTAGCCGCACAAATGAGCTCGTATGAAGAAAGAGAAGGAAGAGGTATTGGCCGGGTGGCCCTTACCTCAGCTGCTGCTGGGCCTGGGTCTTCTTCCCCCCTCCAGAAGCCATGGGGGGGTGGGGGCAGCCATCAGGGGGTGAGGGGGGACAGCCATGGGAGGGGAAGTGGGGTAGAGGGAGTAACTCCCCCTCGCGTGCACACACACACCCTTCTCTCTCTTACACACCTCTCACACACATTCATTCTCTCAGATACACATTCATTGCTCTCACCTCTCACACACCCCCATTCAAACTCACACACACACTTTCTTCACTCACACCCATTCAAGCTCACACACATGCTTTCACCTCTCTCTTTCACACACACACACCCATTCAAACTCACACCCACACGTTCACCTTTCTCTCTTCACTCACACACCGATTCAAGCTTACACACGCACTTTCATCTCTCTCTTTCACACACATCCATTCATATTCACACACATGCTCTCACCTCTCTCTCTCTTTCACACACACCCATTCAAGCTTACACTGTCATACACGCTTTCATCTCTCTCTCTCACACACACACACACACCCATTCAAGCTTACACACACACTTTCATCTCTCTCACACACACCCCTCAATCCCCATTCATACTCACATACTCTCTTACACACACACACACACACCCTCATCGATTCAATCTTAAACACACACTTATCTCTTGCACACACACCTCAAAACCCATTCATACTCTCACACATGCTCTTACCTCTCTCTTTCATACACACCCATTCAAGCTTACGCACACGCTTTCATCTCTCTCACACCCCCAATCCTCATACACACATGATGCTCTCACCTCTCTCTCTCTCTCTCACACACACACACAGATACACACAGCACACACACACATTCAAACTCACGCTGTGCCTGCATGCTGCCTCCTCCGCTCCGGTCCCATCCCCCAGCCGCCAGTGCCACGCAGGAGATCCTCATCCTGGTGGAAAGGGACCCGCCGCCCTTGCCCCCTGCTCTCCCCATGCTGCCTGTCTGCTCCGCCGCCGCTCCTCGCACCGCCTCCTCCGAGTCCGATCAGGCTCTTCTCTTGAGTTCTCCACACAGCCAGCAGTAGGTAAGCAGCCTGCTGCTTGGAATGCTGTGTCCATGGGTCCTCTCTCCCTCCCGGAAGTTGCTTTCATGCAACTTACGGGAGAGAGAAGAAGGGGCCAGGCAGTGCTGCGAGGAAGGAGGAGGAGGTGGGGCCTCACCTCAGCCATGGTGGGTGTTCTGGGGGTGGGGTGGGGGGCCCCGCAGTGCTGCACCAACCTGAGTCCCCCCCCCAACTTTAAAAAAAATAAAATAAATTTTTTATTTTTATTTAAAAAAAAATTTCTACATTCACCCCCCCCGAACCGCAGGGGCCCCCCAAGCGCAGGGTCCTGGGCGGACGCCCCTAGACACCCCGCAGTAAGGCCGGCCCTGTTGCTAGTCCAAGCCTCTCCATCTCTAGCACCAGGAAGTCTGCTCCTCAGCTGCCCCCCTCCCTGGGCCTTCCAGCCCTGTTTTTCCCGCCCGAACGCTGTTGAATGCAGCCTAAGTGTTCGGACGCTTCCACATTCGGTTTGGCCATTCAGTTCGGCCGTCTGAATGGGCCGAGTTCGGGCTGAACGCCCGAACCGCGTTCGCACATCCCTAGTGGAGGACACGGAACTATGAAGGGGGGACAAGACACGGAGGGAGGAACTATTAGAAGTAGAGATGGAAAAATTGGAATCAGATTAATCCAATCCATCCAATTTTCATTGGATGAATTTAATTCAGGTGTGCACTCTTGCTTTTTTCCTCCTCTCTGCTATTGCAATTTGCTAGGCTCTTCTTTGGCCCATACATCATTCTAGGATTGTGGCTTAGGCCCTTTTCACATGAGACGCCCCCACCCATCTCAGCACAATTTCACTGCGTGGAGATGGGTGGAGGCGCCCATGTGAATGCTGCGAGGGATGGGTGGGGGTGCATGCGTGTTCCCGCACTACACCCACCTCCACACATTTCCACAGTGCCCGATGCTCCGTGGGTGGAGTTGGGTGTGTGCCTGTTCCCACGTGGGCCACACACTCATCCCCCCACCCACCGCGGTCCTTTTAAAAATGTCCTTAGAATAATGGATGGCCCATTACACTGAATAGGTTCTGTTTTTCATTGACTTCAATTTTTCTATTGAAGAAAATAGAGAAAAATACTATCCAATTCTAATTTTAATCCGATTCAAATACAATTACTTTGAATCCAATTTTGATCCAGTTTTCAGCCCAATTTCCCATCCCTAATGAGAAGCCTAGGGAAACTATTGAAGGCAACAAGGCACTGAACAAGTAACTAAGCAAAAGGCAGGAAACTATGAAGGGAGGACAAGACATTGAGGGAGGAACTATGAGAAGCCTAAGGAAACAAGACACTGAACAGGGAACTAAGCAAAGAGGAACTATGAAAGGGAACATGATACTAATGCAAGGTACTATGAGCATACATGGAAGCAGAGGTGGGAGACAGGGTACACAACAAGGTACTAAGGACTAAGGCTAACCCAAGAAGGAACAGGTGTGCTAATGGGAATGGGGGGACAGCACATCCAGCAAGTTACCAACTACAACTACAAGGGAAGCAAGAGTTCTACCAAACTATAAGGGAGAACAATATGTAGAGTAATAAAGAAGGGTGACGGGGGGACCAAGAGAGAGGGAAATAATTTCAACGCAAAGGAGAAAAGGAAGAGTAAACTAAACAAGCGGAAGGGAACACAACTAAGCAAACTAATAATGAGACACACAGCATGAGTGGAGAAGGATCCAAGGGCATGGGTCAGAATAACAGCAGCAAGAGTGAGCAATAACAGAATCAGCAGCAGAAACTCCACCAATTTCCTACAGCTCCCAGCAGGCCTTAAATAAGACTGGGAGCCAATCAGGAGCCAGCGGGTGTGGCAACAAATTAAACTGGGTGAGGGGAGAGAGAACACGCAAGGGTAGGGGGAAAACAGCTCCACATGCCAGATGGTGGCACAGGGGAAACAGCAGCCACCATGCCAGACCTCAAGACTGCAGGCTCAGGACCAAGCCCCGACAGGCATAGCAGCCTTATTCAAAGTGGAATAAGGCTGCCCAGCATGTGGTAGCATGCCACCACTCATGGGACTGGTCCCCTTCTGCCCTGCCATGTGGCAAGTTCTGCCATGAGGCTTTGAGCAAGGGGCGCTATCTCCAGTCCATGTAGCCATGTCGCGGCCCGGGGTGGGATAGTGGGAGGGCTGGTGAACAGTGGGTGGGGCATGACTGAGTGCCCATTCATGTGACTGATGCATCGGCCCACCCCAGAAAGTGCAGGAGCTCCAACAGCAGCTCGGCCGCCTGGCAGGGGGTGTCTGTCTGCCCTGCTCCCCCTGCTGGCCCCGCAATGTGGTGGCAGCAATTGCCCGCCACAGGACATGTGGGGATTGGGTCTGCCACAGCTTATGTGGCTGCACCCTCTGAGACCATCAGTTCAACAGCAATTACTCAAGCACATAAGGACCGACATCCAATTGCAGAATAATACTAGGGCTATGAAAAACATAGGCTCAAACTACAAAGGTACTAGTTTCATGTTCCATCAGTTTTTGCAAAGCAGTTCATTTATTATTATTATTATTATTATTAACAAACATTTATATAGCGCCAGCAGTGTACCTGGCACTTTACAAAGTAATAAAATAGACACGGTCCCTGCCCCTAGGGCTTACAATCTGAGAGACAGGAGCTGGGGGAGAGACTTAGGAAGGGGAACAGAGGGAGAGACAAGGGGTCTAACATTCATGAAGATGCGAGGTCTCAAGTGCATGTACTTGGCTTGGTTACGATGAGAATGACAGCAGGCAGGTCCATGTTGCAAGGATAAGGGTAAACCGATCGTAGGTATAGGAATAGTGGCTCAGCAGGATAAAGAGTCAGACAGAGCAGAGCGAAAGAGGTGAGTTTTAAGGAGAGATTTGAAGGTATGAAGGGAGGGGGCAAGGCGGATGTGGACAGGGAGGGAGTTCCAGGCATGGGGGGCAGCAAGTGAGAAGGGACGAAGGCGCTTAGGGGAGCAGGGAAGGCGTGGAAGGGTGAGAGAAGGGACAGAGGAGGAGCGAAGTGCACGGGCTGGAGTATGGAGGGCGATAAGTGCAGAGAGGTAGGGGGGAGCAAGGTTGTGAAGAGCTTTATAGGTGAAGACTAGGAGCTTGTGCAGGATTCGTTCAGGAAGGGGAAGCCAGTGAAGCGAAGAGAGGAGGGGCTGCACATGGTCGAAGCGACTGGCGAGGTAGATGACCCTGGCAGCAGAGTTTTGGACAGAGATGAGGGGAGAAAGGTGAGACCGGGGAAGGCCAGTGAGAAGGAGGTTACAGTAATCGAGGCGAGAGATGACCAGAGCATGAACAAGAGTTTTGGCAGACGAGACAGAGAGAAAAGGGCGAATCTTAGCAATGTTATGGAGGGAGAAGCGACAGGATTTAGCAACAGAGTCAATGTAGGGTTTAAAAGAAAGGGCTGAGTCAAAGATGAAGCCTAGGCTACGGGCTTGGGGGACAGGCAGGATGGTGACTCCATCAATAGTTATTGACAGTGAGGAAGGAGAGGAAGGATGAGGGGGGAAGATAAGGAGTTCAGTTTTAGCCATGTTGAGTTTGAGTTGACGTTGAGACATCCAGGTAGAGATGTCAGAGAGACAGTTGATGAGACGAGCTTGAACAGAGGGAGAGAGAGAGGGAGTAGAGAGATAGAGTTGAGTGTCATCAGCATAGAGGTGGTATTGGAAGCCATGGGAGGCAATGAGTTTGCCTAAGGATGAGGTATAGATCGAGAAGAGGAGAGGGCCAAGAACAGAGCCTTGAGGAACACCAACTGAGAGGGGGAAGGAGGAGGAGGCGGAGTTGGAGAGAGACACATTAAAGGAGCGGTCAGAGAGGTAGGAGGAGAACCAGTTATGGACAGTTCATAAACAGGAATTGTCTTTACATTTTGTTAAATTAATTGCTGAATTTTATCACTCTGCAAGTTGTGGTGCATTTCACTTAATATAAGGAAAATCACATGTTATGTAATAAGTAGGGCTGAAACTCAGGGTATTTTCAGACGTTACGAGATCACAGTGAACCCCCGTCAATACCCACATGGGGTCAAAGTGCCCTGAACGTCTGTTAGGGGGCCACCAGATGTTCGCCACGGTCAATTCCCACACTGGTCAACTTCAAACACGCTTCCGGGGCTCCCCGCCGGACAATCCCCGGAAGCGTGATCAAAGAGATCCCCGGTGGGAACCAACAAAAAGTAATGTCTGGCCGGTGACCACGGCCCGGAATCCCCAGCGGGATTCCAGGTCGTGGTCAAATCGGGCGGGCGCCGCGGCCACATTGACCATGGCACCCGCCCGTCTCCCCAGAGGGCAGGGGAGTGGGGGGGGCGGGGTTGTGCGGCCGCACGTTGCGCCGCGCGACCCCGCCCCCTCCCCGATTCCCCGCTGGGATCAGCTGGCACGTCTGTTGGCCGTGCCGGCGTGATTCCGGTGGGGAATCTCAGGGTTGTTTCCATGACGGGGCGAAGCCGCCCCGTCACATCTGAAAACACCCTCAGTCTTTGGGAAACTTTGGAATTCACCAGGGATTCCATTCCCTGCTTCCAAATGTTCAAATTCCAAAATTCCGAGTACCAAGGCTGGTCCCCGGAAAACTTCGGAAACCTCAATAGAATACTGACGCCATTGCGTGTGTGGCTAGAGTGACCCAGACAGTTGACCCTAGCTTCTCTGAGCTAGGAAATGAAAGTTAGTGCCATATTTGGTAGGACGGGGGTATGGGAGGGGACAGTTGAGTGCTGGACAAGCTACAGGACAGGTTTTGGTTGACTGTCAGGGGCAAAATAAAAGTGGCTGTACATCCATTTTCCATCCTCTTTGGTGAATTTGGCTGTGTGCTACACTACTGATCTGTAAGTAATTGTCTTGTGGGGGGGAGGGGTGCCTGGCCTGGCCATAGGGGCAATGCTGGGGGATGGGGGTTACTTGTTTCTATCATGCCCTGATTTTTAAAAAGAATAAGTGGGTGCCACACTGCTGCTGCCTGCTGCTTGGCACCATGGAATCCAGAGGAGCTCTTCCTCGCTGCACCTGCCCTGGCCTGGGCTGTCCAAGTTACCAATGCCACACCAATGCCATACCTTTTTAAAAAATGAGTGGGTGCCACTGCTGCCTGCTGCTTGCACTGCTTGCCACCATGGTTGCCAGAGGAATCTGCCTAGCTCCACTTCTCCCGGCCATGTGTTGTCCATATACTAGGGGAAATGCCGGGGGTTGTCTTGCCACCGGTGCCTAATATACTTAAAGTGTAAAGTGGCTGCTGCTGCTTCCACTGCTTGTTGGCAAGTTGGCATCATAGAGGCCAGAGAGGGATCACTTTGCTGTGGTTTTTGTGGGCACTGTGATTGTACTTTGTCCGTGAATTTGCCAAGATGTGACTGAGCAGGGGCACAGGGGAGACTTACTTTCTGGTTAAAATAATATGGTGTGGTGGGAGGGAGCTTGCCTTGCATAGGTGGGCACTGGGCAGGCACAATGGAGGCTTTTTTGTGGGTGGGTGAATGTCTGGTTTCTTTCTTGTGGGTGTTATAATGTCTGTTGGGCTGGCTTTTTTTGGCTCTGTGCATGCAGTTGTTGCACTTTTGTGGATTTGTCTTCTTGAGCGATTGTCCCACTTTTGCTAGCCTGATTGTCTTGGCATAATGATTGTCTGGGCATAATGTTTGGTTGGCATAATGATTTTAAAGTGGGTGCACTCACTGGGTACACTACTGCTGGCTTTTTTGGGGGCTTTGTGCACACAGTTGTTGTTGCACTTTTGTGGGTTTGCCTCCTTGAACAATTGTCCCACTCCTGCTAGTCTGCTTTTCTGGGCAGTGCTTTAGCTGTGGGCTCAAGAAGGAAAAAGGAGACTTTCTGCTAACTGGGGAATTGCAAATCGTGTGTTTCTGCCCCAAATATTGGGTTTTAGCTTTCAAATAACAATATAACTCAGATTTCAGAAGTTTTCCTTTGTAAGTCCAAAATATTTTACATGCGCCAAAACATACATTAATATTGGGTGAGACGGGTAGGGTACTAATTAGTGAACTATTTATTTATTTCATTTTTTTATTCCATCTTATCCCAAGGGCTTAGAGTTGGTTAAAAAGCATTAAGTCATAGAGACATAAAATCCCAAATCTCTCACCTCCCAAAAATGTGGCTATGGGGCCACATGTGGTTCTTGGGCAACTCAAGTGTAGCTCTTGGATGGGGATGGTCCTGGACAGTGCACTATCTCAATGGTCCAGTGATTGGTCTTACTTCATTGCACCCGAGTTTCAGTAGATTAATTTTAATTTTTTTTTAAAGTGATGTTGGTTTTAATGTATTTTATTGTTTTATCGTGTTGTTAGCCGCCCCGAGATGCCATGGGCATGAGCGGGCGGCATAAAAATGTCATTAAATAAATAAATAAATAAATAAATTGCAGCTGCTCCTCAGAATTTCAGCATCCAGCCAGGAGTGCAGATAATGGGCTCCACCAGTCAATCATGAAGCAGGAGAGGGTCTCTGCCTGCCTGCCTGTCTTGTGGCTCTCAGCCATATGAAAATGTTAAACACAGTTCTTGGAGTTGAGAACTTTGACCATCCCTGGTCTATGGTTTGGTTCCTACCTGTCCTGTCTAGATCAATTCACTCTTTCTTATTGCTCCCATGTGACTGGCCACCCTAGTTATATGGGGTTCTTTCTGTACACTCACTTGAAAGGATTTCTTTATTTTATTTATTTCCTTTAATTTACTATCTGGCTCCTCTTGTCTCTGGTGACCTGGAAAGGCTTACAAGGTTAATAAAACAGTTGTTAAAAAATACCTATATAATATAGAACACTGCCAGTTACTAAGATAAAAATAACCCCCCCCACCTCAAAGCCTCCGCGCCCCCCCCCGCCCCCCCTCCGAAAGCCTGGTGGAAGAGTCAAGTCTTACAATTACATCAAAAAGCCAGGAGATCCAGGCTGAGGCAGACCTCCACCAGGAGGGTATTCCACAGTGATGGTGCGGCCGTCGAAAACTCCCTCCTGTCTGTCTGAACACACCAAAAGTGTGGGACCTCCAGGAGGGCGTCTCCAGATGACCCCGGAGGGGGGAGAGGGAGGGGATCTCTCAGATAAGCGCGGCCCAGGCCATGTAG
Organism: Sphenodon punctatus; assembly: GCA_003113815.1. Lineage (NCBI taxonomy): Eukaryota > Metazoa > Chordata > Lepidosauria > Sphenodontia > Sphenodontidae > Sphenodon > Sphenodon punctatus. Next base: position 2,264,409 of record QEPC01006430.1, on the reverse strand, counting down.
GACTTTAAAGCTCAAAACCAGCACTTTGAAATGGGCCCGGAAAATGACACTGGTGTTATGTGCTCCCTGTGGCCCGTCCCTGTAAGGACACGTGCGGCTGCTTTCTGCACCAGCTCCGAACCATCACAAAAGGCAGCCCCACATAGAGCGCATTAAAGTAGTTCAACCTCGAGGTGACAAATGCATGGATGACAATAGCAAGATCAGAGTCCGACACACATGGGCGGAGCTGTTTCCCCAGATGCAATTGGCGAAAGGCACCCCTGGCCACAGCTGACCCCAAGAGGTCCAGGTGCAGCTGCAGATCCAGGAGTGCCCCCAGGATTCGCACAGACGGAACCAATGGAGGGTGGACACCCTCAATAATAGTGGCAACCCCCTCCCTCAGATCACTGGCCCCACCAACCAACATCACCTCTGTCTTATTTGGATTGAGTTTCAACCGGCTCTGCCTCATCCAGTCGCCCACAGCCGTCAAGCACCAGGACAGTAAGGAGATAGCGGGACTTGGGTCTGATGAAAAAGACAAATACAGCTGGGTATCATTCGCTAACTGATGACAGCAGACCTCCAGCTGTGGATGACCTTCCCCAGCAGCTTCATTTACACTCTGAACAAGAGGGGACAAGATGGAACCCTGCAGCACCCCACATGAGATGCCTCCCATGGTAGCTGTACAATCCCCAAGCACCACCTGCTGGGACCTATTCGTAAAGTAAGAACGGAACCATTGCAAAATGGTCCTGTCCACCCCAGCCAAATTCTGCAGGCAGGCATGTCACCAACATCTCATGGTTCACCGTGCCAAAAGCCGCTGACATCTCTAATAGAACTAGGAGGGTCATACAACCACTGTCTAGCTCTACGAGGAGGTTGTCAACCAAGGCCGTCTCCGTGCCATAACCTGGATGAAAACCAGATTGTGAGGGATCTAGAAGACATATGCAGTCTAGAAGCACCTCTAACTGATGGGTAGGATGTCTGCAACCCACAGGTAACTCAGTTCCCTGGGTGGATCTCTGATTGAAAAAAAGTGGGAGCTTAAGTTTTAGGACAATTTAGACATGTTCATATTTCCTTGAGATATACTACTGTTACTGTTACAGTATACATTGGGTTAAATGTTAATTGTTGCATTCACACAAAAAAGCTGTGTTGTGGTCTATGCACAGATCAGATGTCAAAAGGTGTAGTAGCACTCTCCCATTCTGGTTTATTTAACTGTTCTGAGTCAGAGTTGTGACCAGGGAATTTGCAATGTCATAGCTGCAAAGTGTGAGGCCTCATTTGACTGTGTTAACACCAGTCTCGGTTGGGGCTTAGCGTGGAGAGGGCTGATCACACTTATTTTTCTGCCCCCTAAAATAAATTTAGTTTTGTCCTAACACAAATGCTACAGGCCATGAAATTTGAGCTAAAAGACTGAAATGTACTTTCCACAAACAGTTGGATGAACTAAACTGCGCTGACATGAATCTTTATGAAAAGTGAATAACCTGAATGGGGCAAAATGAAATTAGGTTTTCGATGCACCAAAATGTGTGCAAATAAATATGCTTGCTGTCTGGTTAGCATTAAACTAAAATGATTGGTGTTCTACTGCCAGTGCATGAGCGAAAGGATGGAGTGCAAACTCTTGCCCAAAAAGATGGCATAAGTGGCTTAGTATCGTGCACAGCTGTCACTGTAAATCTGACGCACAGTAAAAAGAAATACTTGGAACTCAGGAAATAAGGTTCCACAGTTCAGCAAAAAGAGTCTGAGGATAGATCTGCTGTGGGTTTCGCCCTTGCATTATGAAAATGGCTCACACAAATATGATCTGGGTCAACTGATAGCTCTGCAAATACTGTTCAGCAACTGTAAGCTTTATTTTGTAGATATAAACAGATGGGGGAGTTTGGGGAGAATATGGCATGAAAGGCTCACATACAAAGTGACATATTGACACTTGCACCTCTGTGCACCTGACCAGAGCAAGTATCACAAACACACATGGGTGCTTTTAGACAGACAGAAGTCCTGCCTCTGCTCCGCTGCACCCACAGGTGGCCTGTCCATCTAAAGGTGAACCGATGTGCAGGCAGAGTAGAGGTGGAGCAATCTGTCCCTGCTTCGCTCCAGCCCCACGTGCAGTGCTCTGGAACATCTAGGAGCACCACCAGCAGCGCAGACCACCCAAACCAGGGGCACCGGCTCAAGGAAGAGCTGCTGTCTGACTGCTCGGCAGACAGACACTGCATCTCCACTCTTGGCTGAGGGTTGCCCCGGGCAACGCCATAGAGGGTATTTTCAGACGTTACGAGATCACAGTGAACCACGGTGAATACCCACCTGTGGTCACTGTGGCTCGAACGTCTGTTTGGCGTCCGCCAGATGTTCGCCACGGTCAATACCCGCATGGGGTCAATTTGAACCACGCTTCCCGGGCTAGCCGGGGGAATGTCCCGGGAAGCGTGGTCAAAAAGATCCCCAGCGGGGACCAAAAAAAAGTAACGTCTGGCCGGTTGCCACGGCGCGGGATCCCGGGCCATGGCGCATCCGGCCCGACGCGGCGGCCGCATTGGCCCCGCCGCCCGCCCGTCTCCCCGGAGGGCGGGCGGCGGGGTGCGTGGAGGGGGTGGGGCCGTGCGGCCGCACGTTGCGCCGCACGGCCCCGCCCCCTCCCAGATTCCCCGCCGGGACCCCCCGGCATGTCTGATATGGTGTGACGGGGTGACCCCGGCGGGGAATGAAAGGGTTGTTTTCGGTATGGGGCTAAGCGGCCCCGTAACGTCTGAAAACACCCAAAGTTGTGGGCCTAGAGTGTTGGGCGATCCGCACGCACCTCTGTGGTGTGGGAGAGGGGGACACTGCACAGGCAGCCACGGTGTCTGTTTAAACCCAACTCAGGCAGGGCTGCAAGTTGCAGACACGGGGGTGCACCCCCAGAGCAGGTCCAGGAGTGGCCAGCCTCACGTCCATCTGAAACACCCATTGTGAACATTCATCTGAAAAAAAACACACAAAAAACCAATGCTTTCACAATGCTTTGTGGAAAGCAGAAGAGCTTGTGGAAAACAATTACTTCCCAGGCCAATGTCAGTGCACGTGAAGAAATTGTCACACAGCCATCTTGAAACCATTTGATTTTCCACCTTCTGTTTTTAAAAAATGCAAATGTTGCAAGGGAGGACAAAAACAGAAGCACTAATATGTGGCTTTGCTGACCAAAGTTACACCACAAATAGTACAGGCTTTCATGGAAGCTCACATGGTAGAAGCTTGGTTGTGAAGCTGGCATGTCTAACCTCCAAATAGACAGTAATATGACCAAGAATACGCCCCAAATGGCCATTTATAATCATGCTCCTTCTCAGTTACATTAGCATATGCAAATTCCAATCCAGATTCTCAAAAGGTGTCAGTTGCCCTCAAGATATCTTAACTTATTCCTAGTGGTGAATACCATATTCCCAGACAAAGGGGCTTTCCTCTGACAGAGTTGGGGTTGGAAACAAGGACACACAAAAGCTGGATAGTTAAACTAGAGGCAGTGAACATTATTGGCAGTGATGGAAGACAGAAAGAAACAAGAGGACACTGCCTCCATGCCAACGCTAAACTCCAGCTCAAAAAGAGGGCAACAGATTATTTCCACTTGTATTCTGGTCCATCCTCCTGAAGACCATTTATTAGAGAGAAAGTTGGCCGCCATTCTCATGAGCCAGCTATCAGTTGGCAAGTGTGTTAACAAATGTTGAGTCATGAGACATTTACAAAGTCTGCATCACCTTGCTTTATGCTTTTATCCCTCCCCTCCCAACACCCAACCAGCACCATGAATTCTTATTTAAGATATCTATGCCCCCTCTGTAAGAATAGCCATTGAGTTCAGTGGACAAAAACTGCTCCCGAGCGATGAGGTACTAGCCTTGTGAACCCTGATCCAAGTCATCTAGCTAAAACCAGGACATATAGAATCAAAAGCGCACTGACAAGGCAACCACTCAAGTCTGGCAAATTCTCTTTTTCTTCCACTGGTGGCCCCATAATTCCCAGGGTTATGAATCCTACAGATCAAGACATTACCTTCTCCTCCCCATAATGTAAACATAAATGACTTACGTTGCCACTAGCATTGGACTCGACTTGTACCCGGCACCCACGTGTTTGCTAGCACAATGATCCTCTTCAGACAACACCCAGCCACCAGGGGAAGCTAGCATAGGCTGCTCTCCCTCTAGGATCCAGGTTTTGTGTGATTGCATCCTAAGGTATGTCCCAGCATGAATGGGCACCTATTGGGTGAGCAGAGGCATAGGTAGGTTGGAATGGGCCCTAGTGCAGAACATGAAATAAGGCTCCTACCCCACCCCCTTGCCAGTGAGAGAGGACAAGCTGCACCAGAGAATGTGCTCACCCCAGCTGCACCCACCTGCACCTCTTATTGCTGTGCCCTTGCGGATGAAAATAATTTCCAAATGAGCCACTATGAAACAAAGCTAAGCAGCTTTCTTTCCGCAATCATGCACTTTATTTGGATAAAATCCATATTTTCATCACAAACTTTTTCTCGCCCAAGAACTTTTACCTCTGACAATTGGCCTTGTAAATGCGCATAATAGTGGCAATTATGCAGATTAGTGCAGTCGGACGTGAAGGGAAACACACACAATTTGCAAGTGTGTTTTCCCTTGTAGCTTTGAAAGGTTGCATTCCCGCATGTCAGAAAGTGCCCTGAGTAACACCACAAGGAGAAAATATTGGATTATAAAGGTCTCTTTTACCTGTAAGCAGGTCTATAGCCTGAATACTGGCACAGGAGGGGTGAAGGGAGACTACTTGACGTGACGAGGAGGGGTGGAGATTGTGCTTACTTTCAGAACTTCATGTACTAGGCAGACATTTTCTTTCCAGAATTGTGATTATTATTACTGTCTGGCCTTAGGCCTTCAGTCACTCGTCTGAGCAGGGCCGGTGCAAGGGTACTGGGTGCCCTAGGCAAAACTTCAGCCTTGCACCCTCCCATCCCCTGTGATAATAAAAAACGAACATTTTGTATTGGTATGAATAGAAAACCTGTATTTACATATATATTTTACACAGGAAAGGAGAACAATATAATATAGATTTATTGTGCATTCTTATTGTTTTTTATTGAAACAACTCTGGGTGAGCACATCAACAACAACATCAACAGCTTACTATACTGACCAATATCAATATGGTTTTCAAAAATAAATAAATACAGAATAAATACACTGGGTGAGCACATCAACAACATCACTATACTGACCAATATGGTCTTCAAAAACTACAAACGAATTAATACACTGGGTGAGCACAACAACAACAACAACAAACCTTACTATACTGACCAATATGGCCTTCAAAATAAATATGAAATAAGAAGATACCACGTTATCTGAAAAATCGAAATTATATACAAAACTTAAAAGTTAAATGAAGCTACATTCCAAGCTGAAACTACATCAATAAGTGACACTGACATAACCACTGGCATTATTACACAGTTTACAGCCCTTCTGCCAACAGAACCAAACAGCTGTACAACAGAAGAACCCTTCAGATCCCATCCTCTCCACAGCGCACAACACCAGCCCTGTACAATGCAAGTTTTTCGCAAGGAGATTAAGAACCAAACAAACCCAGAACTGGAAAATAAACTCTTTTTCCCCCACACAGCATGTAATAGGGTTGTGGAATATACTGCCACAATCCAATCCTTCAGCCACAGACACACAACCTGATCACACAAGCACGTTCATATTTAGTAACAACAGAACAAG
>QEPC01006430.1:2212600-2248908 GCA_003113815.1 Sphenodon punctatus | reverse complement strand
TCATCTTTAGACAGCAGCATTTCCACTTTAAACTTCCACAATTGGTAGTTTACATTGTTCAGCTTTCCTACTGAAAGTCTGAGCTCTGAGCTGCTTGCCATACTTGCTTCCCTCCCTTTCCCCTTCTGGAATTTAGGCCTTCTTACTCACAGTCAGTAGGCCTCTGTGTCTGGGAGTTTTCTTCTTTCACAGTATGCACTCCTTCTGAGCTGCTTCTAGTCTTCAAAATTGCCTTGAAGATGCCCTGGGCCCATAACCTATTGTAGAGTTAGCTTTCTGTTGAATAACACACAGCAGAAGTTTCTTCAAAACAGAACTTTACTTAGAACTCAGAAGACATGCTTCCATACTGTACAGACTGCATGGGACAAAATGGAGGACAGAGAGAGAAGAAGAGAGGAGACAAGGAGGGGGGAAAAACTGTTTCATCCCCTGACACTCCCCCTACTGGACAAGCCCCATATTGAGCTTGCAGGGCTTGCAATGGGCTCTTACTTGTGACTGTTGCACATTCCAACAGAGGAGCCTCTAAATTTCCCCCATGGGGATTTCCACAACCTGGACTTTTAAAATACAGGGAAAAACTCTCCCATGTAAAAATGCCCTTATTGTGAGAAAGGGTAAACAACAGGCAAAGCCTCAATTAAATCTTTGGGGTCTTTCAAAAAGATTTGCTCTAGCTCAGCCTAAGGCTACTGAGCAGAATGTGGGAATTGATTGGTGAAATTTTGTGGCCTGTGTTGTGCAAGAAGTCAGACTAGATGATCTTTCTGGCATATCTATGAAAGAGATTGAAAAGTGGACTGACACAACATGAACAAGTAAAGTATGGAATGTAGAGGTGGAAGCAAATAGCCTGACAGCCAACTGAAAGCTGCATATAGGAGAAAGTAAATATATGCTCAGAGGTGTACAAGGAGGTACAGCAGCTTCTTTTGTTAGAGGCTGAAATAATGAACATAGCATAGGTCCTCTCTAGATGCAACATACCAGGGGAAATGGGGACCTGATGTTCTTGCAGGAGAATTTAAATATGTATTTTGAAAATACAGGAATCTGAATATATTCAGTTTCATCAATTTTCAAGTTTATGTTAACCTTTGCAAATGAAAATGTTTAATACATGCTTTGCTGATGCATTAATAATGCTGCATTAGGGACTATGTTTCTTAAGAATGGTGATTAACCATATTAGTCATCATCAACTGGAAATGACTGGCAAGAATAAGGAAGTTCAAATTGAGCAATGAAGCAGGTGTTACAGAGTGAAGAGGGTGTTACACAGTGCTGTGGACATTATGTTTTCACCAGTCTGATGCTCTTTATGAGGCTCTGGCTGTGAGTCTCATCAAAGGTTAGATATCATGTGGTAGATAAAATGCTCAGCTGGGGGTCTTTTGAGTCATACCTGGAATAAATCTCATGTGGATTATTGCCTAACACTCTGACCGAGTTGTTGCTAGAACAAGATATTCCCTCGCTTGGTTTTGCTTTATTCCTATTACCTAGATAATAATTATCTTACAGTTTACTTGGAATGTATTAGGACATTATATAGTTGTTACAGAGTTAGCACAGTTGCACCACTAAGCTATTAATATCTTTGGTTCTGCTTCACAAAAATAATAATTACTTGGGGAGAAAAAACCTATATAAGTACAATGCTAACGATGAATAGTTAAGATCTGAAGCTTAACAACATACATCAGTGGTGGGCAGCCTGTGGTAGGCCAAGGGCTATGGCACAAGCTTTTCAACACGCCATCAGTTGCAAGACTCCCCTTTTCAAAGTTACAACCCAAAATCTCCCTAGGAACGTTTCATTCTGCTGTTACTGCTGCAGGCCAACACATGCCTAACTCACAGAATAAACACCCTCCAATATTCTGGCTGCTCCAGGAGAGAAGGGGAGCAAGGAGGAGACATGAGGGAATGACATCACCTTAAGACAATGGGTGTTTTCGGATGGACATAGGGCTGCCTGCCCCCAGAGCTGCTTCAGGGGTACACCCCCCCCCCCAGGTCTGCTTGCATCCAGTCCCACCTGGATCAGGATCAGATGAACTCGGTGGGTTGTGGTTTGCCCGCGCGGCACCCTCCATCACATACCATAGAGCTGCAGCTGCTCAACTGAAGCTCTAGGCTGGCAGATGCAAGTCCATGGTGCTAACCGGGACAATGGCCAGCTGAAAGCGAAGCAGCAGCATGGGTCCATTCAATCGGATGGACAGCTTCTCGGTTTTGGGCAAGTGCCCCGGGTTTGGCTGGCCCACTAAGCTGACAGTGTTCTGGGATGTTCCAGAGTGCCTTCAAATGGACAGACCACCAGAGGGGGCTGAAGTGGGCTGGTGCGGCCAGCACTGGGGCAACTTGTTCATCTAAAAACACCCATTGTGACCGCAGTCCTCCTACTGCTCCAATCACATGGTATCTCCAGCTGTGCTTCCTGGCTTCACAGCAGTAATGGGTGTCTTCTCACTGCTTCAAGCTGCTGCTCTGTGGTTTGACTGGTGCTGCAACTCCAACCCTGCCCCCCAACATGGTCTGGTTAACAGTGGTGGACAGGCTGCAGGTTGTTCGCCCCTGAGCCCTGACATCAGTCCTTAACTGCCTCTGTGAGGTGTGTTCATTTGAATAATGTGTAAACCTAAAAGCTATAGGATTGCAGTGCAGGTGGTCTGTTGTCTGACCTGCAACCAGGCGCGAATTCACACGTGCAGCAATTATCTGGATTTTTTAAAACTGGTTCTCAATAGTTCGCTGTTAACAAGTCCTGTTGCATTCACATGCATGCCATACCGTTTTTAAGTACAGCGAAATAATGCATTCAGACCTTCTTGTAGTGCGTGCTTACCCGGCTGCTCAGTACGGTTCAGTTACAGGAAGTGGCCTGTGGGGAGCCAGAAGGTTGCTACTTTGTAGCAAAGTACAACTTTGCTACAACCTTTGCTGCAACTTTGCAAACTTTGCAACAACCTTTGCTACAACCTTTGTAGCAAAGGTTGCTACTTTGTAGAATCAGGGAGTAAAGAGGGAGAGCCTGAGGCTGCTGGAAAGAAGCCCCTCGCATTCTCTCCCTGGTTTCTTTCCGGTATCCCGCTGCTGCTACTGCTGCAGCACTACGGTAGAGGCAGAGGCAGATGATTGAAAGTCCCTTGGAGGGAAGAACTTTTTTGGGGAGAAGCATGGAGGGGAAACATGGAGGGGAAGAACTTTTTTGGGGAGAAGCTGGCTGCAGCCTGCACCCAGCGAGGCAAGTACAGGGCCCCAGCTGGTCTCACTGCTTCCGGTAGGGGCAGGAGTAAAACAGCGCACTTGGAAGCACGGTTGCATTCACATACAGAAAATATTTCACACCAGTTAAAACCACTACGATGTTGCTTTCACACTGCTGCTAAGTGCGGATTTATTGAAAACGGACAGCAAAAAGGTAGGTTTGAGTAGCTTTGATAGTCGGATTTGTTTAGTGCGATATTGACCGCATTTAATCGAATTTATGTGTTCAGACATGCATGAAACATTCGGTTTTTTAAAAAATTCGCACAAATCAGAACGTCTGAATCCCCTCCAGGTCTTAGTACTGCAGTCTAAATACACTTCCCTCATGGTAATTCATAGAGTAACACATACCCTTAGAAGTGTGTACAAGTCAAAATTTGCCAGTGTTAAAGTCACTACTTTAAGCCTATTTTCTTTAAACTTGGCTTCATATAAAAGTCACAATTGGTTCTATTAAAAACAAACAAAAAACACCACTAGTAGCTTTTTACCAATAGTTTGAGGTTACAGCTGAAATGAATTTTCAAATTAAGTCAAATGTAAATTCATAATCAGAATAACATTTTCCAGCTAAATTTTCAGGTGGTTCTCAGTTTCTTTGTTTTGCAAAGTCCAAATTCACTATTTCATATTTATGAATGAGTTCATTTGTTGTTCAGTATTATTATCTGATGTTCATTCATTTGGAGTTTTACTATTCGTTAATTCAGTATTTTTGTAACTTGGGATTGGTTGTTGCCTCATGTGTCACGAGGAGCCGTGAATACCAAGTGTCTTGTTTGGCTTTGGCTGCTTCTACACGATCATAAGTCTGGAGTAAACGCCTCTAAGTACGGATTTAAGTGCTTGTGTACACAGATATTCCGGAGTATATAAATCCGGATTCCTTTTCTTATTGTAATCCGGAGTTTTACATCCTAATTGTTGAGGATTTATTTACTCCTGATTTAAATAAGTCCAGAAAAGTGTTCTTGTAGACACTTATTCCTGACTAGAACCCCCATCCCTACCCCCCACTCTGCCACAGAGAACTGCTTACTGCTTATTCCAGATTAGTGCTTATTCCAGAATATCAATTGTCATATAAACAGTTGTCCTTGAAATAACAACTCCTGAATGACAACTGTAGATTTACAGTGGGCATTTTTACACGCATCTTACTTCTCTCTGACTTCAAAGTCTGGGTTCAGCGAACTCATGAGTGGGGAGTTTAGATGCCCCCCCCATCCTGGAAGTTAGCCAGGTGCTATTGTAAACAGTGGCGCCCAGTGACTTCCACATGTTTCGTGACCCGAATTTGTAAGTCCTCTGTTACCAGGGACTTGCAAGTCTGGGTCACAAAACATGTGGAAGTTGCCAGGTGTTTACAACAGCGCCCAGCCAACTTCCGGGAGTGGAGGGGGAGCATCTAAACTCCCCATGCACGAGTTCGCCGAACCCAGACTTTGAAGTCTGGGAGAAATAAGGTGCATGTAAAAACACCCAGCTAATTCAGACTAACTTTGATCATGTAGAAACAGCCTTTATTGGATTTGCTTTCAACTAATCAAGCAATTTTCAATACCCTTAAACATGTGAACTAAGTTAGTAAAAGCTGAATTTTTTGCAAACATTTGCAGTGACGTGGGAGTGAATTTGAAAAATTTGTTATAACTATCTTTGTTTTATCTGTGAATTTCAAAAGCCTAATTCATTTCAGTTCTAGATGAAACTCGAAGAGAAATGTTGTTGGGCATTTCTAAACATTGTAGATTAGACAAGCTGGGCACATATAGTGCATTTGTTATGGGTACGTGGAAAACTAGGACATTATTTATTATTATTTATTATTATTAGCAAGCATTTATATAACGCCAGCAATGTACCTAGCGCTTTACAAAGTAATAGAATAGACATGGTCCCTGCCCTGGGGCTTACAATCTGAGAGACGGAGGGAGAAAAAGGAAGAGGAACAGAGGGAGAAACAAGGAGTGTAACATTCACGAGAATGCGAGGTCTCAGGTGCACGCGCTTGGCTTAGTTACATCAAGAATGATGGCTGGTTGGTCCATGTGGTGAGGATATGAGTAGACAGACCTTAGGTAACAGATTGTACTGGATGGAGGGTATCAGCAGGAGTTAGGTGAAGGGAGCACGGGCAGGGCAGAGCGGAAGAGGTGGGTCTTCAGGAGGGATTTGAAGGTACGAAGGGAGGGGGCGAGGCGATGTGGGCAGGGAGGGAGTTCCAGGCATGGGGAGCAGGGGAGGCGTGGGAGGGCGAGAGAGGGGACTGAGGAGGAGCAGAGTTCACGGACTGGAGTATGGAGGGAAATTAGCGCAGAGAGGTAGGGGGGAACAAGGTTGTGAAGAGCTTTATAGGAGACATAGACCTGATACTGCTTTTGCTACTTTAATTGGGTGAAGTCCTGCTTGATGCCTACAATACTGACATTTGCCTGTCTCCTTTTTCAGCATCCCTCCCACACCTCATCTCTTATTTTTGTTTTTAGACCCCACCCCACCCCCTTTCCTCTCCAGTCATTCAGTATTCTAGTAAAAAAGAGCTCACTTTATGAATTAAACAGCACAGAAAAGCTGAATGGATGTCAGAATCCATGTTAGTTGTGGTGTTAATAAGGAGGTGGGGCTGGAGCAAGCTGCATGCTGCTCAGAGGCATGGCCTGGGTGGCAGGTATAAAATCACCTCCCTACTCCTCTCTTATTTTAATTAATGGGGTTATGTTTAAGATTAAATGTATTCAATTTGTGAACGGTGGTGTAAAAAATGTCACACTACAACATTAGTTATGTACATAGCAATACAATTATTCTCTGTTGACACACCATGACATTGATAAAAAGGCAATAATTCCAATGTACGTGTGAAAATGATCCCCAATAGCTTATTATAGATTGTCAAAAGAACATAAATATCTAATGTTCAGCCTGTGGTGTTGGTTTGTACACGGGTGAATGAAGAGACAATGGAATAAGTCCAAAGCACAAGACAAGAAGAAGCCCTTGTTGTTCATTGGGAGTCAGTTCCGGCCCCAAGCTCAACTCTGTAGACCACCCCTACTACAAGCCTTTGCACCAAGCTCGTGTGTACAGGGAATGAAGGTGTGTACTCCCTCTAGGGTAGGATGTGGGGAGAGGCCTGTCTCTTGGAAGTAGCTCAGAAGGGGCTGTAACTGGAAAGTTTTCATTTGTTTGCTTTTGATGATGGGATTCTGCACCTCACAATCTCTCAGTCTAAATTGCAGGCTGAGCCAAAGAGTATTAACAAATGAGCCGGTAGCCCACACAAGGTGTGTATCCACTTGCCTGTTTATTGGGTGTTCGCCCTCACCGGCCACATGGCCGCCATCACCAGACATGCAGCCCCCCATCATGGCAGGATCCCAGACCTTGAAAACCTGCTGTGCAGGCAAATGTGGACTAATGTATTCACACCTGTCCACCTCCCATCAATTAGGTTCCATGCATCTTCCATGCGTACAGGTCTACCAGCCCTATAGAGTCATGGGCAAAAAGCCTAGACCATTCCGAGGTGTGACCACCTATGGCCCCTCTCTCCACTCTCGCTCTCACTGGCGTGCATGTAACGTCTGCCTTAAAAGCCCACCATGCCGTTTTCAAACATGTGTTCTCACAGCTTTTCCTGGTTGGTGGTATGTGTCTGATGCTTGCTTTTTGTGAGCCATTGCATTCTACGTAATGACTTGCAGAGGATTATTATCACCATGGCAATGGCTCAGTCCAACAGCTAGGCAACAACCAATACCACTACTATCACCACACAATTGCAGTCACTCTCTGCCTATCGATCCATCCACCGACACTGCATCCCCTGGACCAAGGCCTTTATTGCTCTATGGGGAAAGGAGAAGGTCCAATATGCCCTGGTGAAGTGCCACAGGAACAAGAATATTTTCTGTTCCAAGAAATCTCAATCCAAATGGCACAGCAGGGCTACCTGCGGGACACGAACCCGTGCTGGCAGTGAGCCAAGGACTTGAGTCACAGATGCAAAAAGTTCCGGGACAACAACTTCACGTCTGGGTGCAGGGAGCAAAAATTATGAGCCCCTTGACTGGTTCCTCTGCATGGATGGCGCCATTGTTGTTATTGTTGTTAGCTGCTCTGGGCTGCTTGTGGCAGGGTATAAATTTTGTAAAATAAATAAATAAATAAATTGCTGCATCCCACCTGTATGGCTGTGCCTTCGCCAGCGGACAGAAGCAAGTTATTTATTTATTTATTTATGGCCATAGGCCAAAAAAGACAGAAGCAGGTGGATATGGCTTCCCCACTGCCTGCTCCCACTGTAACTGCTCCCGCTCCCACCACATAAGCCGCGACTGCCAGCAGAGATCCCTTCATGCCTGTCCCTTCCCCAGAGCCAGCACAGGTAGAGGTGGACAGAGACACCATTGCTCTCAAGCTTGAGAACCAGCCCTTGTTCAAGGAGCCACCCAAGGTTCTGGTCAAGGACATGAAAGACTCAGATGCCACCTTTGTAGAGGAGGCAGTGGAGACAGAGGAAAATTGTAAGTTAATGCACCATGGGGGAGGGTGGTGTTTGTGTTTATACATCTGCATGATAAAGCTGTCAATTTATTGTTGTCCAGTTATAAGTTTTTTATTGTTTACTATTTTGACTGGTGGCCAGGAGAACTTAGAGGAGCAACAGTGGGTGAGCGTGCATAGTAGCCAACTGCACACCTGTGCCTCTGCACTTTCTATTGCCATTCCCAGAACCGGGTAGCCTGAGGATACCAACAGGAAAATGCATAGGTTCAGGCCTGTAGCCTGCGAATGACAATAGATGTAGAGATTAAGGACTGTAGCCAGCGAATCTGCAAATGCCAATAAAGAATGCACAGGGAAAGGCCACTTGGTAGGAAATAGCACACAGGTGGATGGGCAAGGAGAGCAGCTATGCCATTCCAAGTGTTGGGGGGGGGAGGGGATCCATATGGTCCAGATGGTCCAGATGAAAACACAGTGACACAGGAAATAGCTTTCCAGTGCTGATTGAGCCACACTCTTCTGCAGGTGTCAGCCCAATTAGGCACAGTCCTCCTTCTATTGGGCACCTGAAGTCCTGCTTGTGCCTCTACTTCACTGGCACTAATCCACTTAAAGGCCCAGCAGCCTCACAGGACTCTGGCCTGCTACACCCCTCCCCCTTTGAAGGAGATGGGGAGACTAACCCCGTTAGTCCCCTCTAACTTGAATTCCAGGCAGGGCAGAATCGCTCCTTTCTCATATCTATCTCATATACACATTTCAATCTCCATAATTTACGGCTCTCAGTCCCTCACTTCCCAAATTGACAGGCCCGTCCCATCATATGAGGACTCTGGCCTCCACCCTCCCCTATTAGCCATGCCATGCCTTGTGGCTTACTCTTCTCCCAGTCTCAGGATCCCCACTAACCCCACAGGGCTTTACAATCTTCCACAGGACTTCTGCCTTCCAGCCGTAAGGTCTGGGGAGTCTCACTCTACCTAACTTTCCTCTGTCACAGTCGGGTCAGGGCATCTCACTCCACCTGCACTCTTCCCAAGTAGGGACTCTCAGCCCCTTTGCTCCTGACCCAGCGACCTCTGTCTGCTGTGTGGGGACAATGGCCCCCCAACACCCCTTTTAGCTGGCCTCTCCGACCATGTTGGCTGTCACAACCTTTTAAGGGCTCCCCGCCCTATGGTCTGGGGAGTCTCACTCCACCCAAACCATTCACCGTTCTCTTTTGTGGCGTTCTCTGTCCCATAGGCTCAGCCTTATTGCCCTCCTTGGGCTGTACTCTCTTATCTCAGATAAGCCTCACTCCACCCAGCCCTTATCTACACATCTCTTTATAGGGACTCCCCACCCCATAGGCTCTCAGCCTCATCATTACTCCATTTGGAGTGGTGTGTGGGCCCTCCCAACACCCTGCCCCCCGGGATCTTCTCCTGACTCTGTATCCAATTCCTTTCTTCTCCACTGGCTCTTGTCTTTTCCCAGGATTTCTCATTCCACTCATTTCTCTCTTGCCATTCTAAGAGGACCAATCCCTCTAGCTCCGGGTCCTCAATCAGTGAGGCCTCTTCCTCAGACTCTCCTGAGTCTCTTTGTTCCTCCAGAGCAGCTCTTAATCTCTCTACCTCCCCCCTTTTACGGCTACCTTTTCAGGATCATCCCCAGCCAGATCCGCATAATCTCAGTTTGTGGGCCTGCTTTGCTGTCACTTTCCCCTTCTTTTGTTGGGCTCCCAGACCTAATCCTACTTTCTTTACCTTGGTTCTTTCTTCCTTATCCTTTGGGCTCTTATCCCTGTCTCTTTTAAGTGGGCTCTCCACCCTGGACACCTCACTTAATGTGTCCCAGCTACTGACAATTTCAGCAGCGCTTAGGTGCAGCAAACTCACCCTGACTGTTGTACCCATATGCCCATCTACTCTGACTTAGACCTCTGCATCCACCATGCTCTGTTTCTCCAGTTGTGGCCTGAGTGAAGATCTTGGCAATCCGCAGGATGAGGCAATGGGGCATTCTGAATTTTGTGTCTCCCCACATGGACAGCACATTCTCCCACAAGTCTGTGCTTTTTTCCTTCACCTAGACCAGTTTCTTGTTGGGTACAGCCCTGTGCATGGTATCGGTGATTGAAGCCGCGTCTCCTGACAGGTACTTCTCTGCGTGCATCAGTTCCCCTTGCATGGCTTCGATCCTCCCCAGCATGTGAGTGGGAGCTGCATGAACTGAACCTAGACTCCAGGGAGTCTCATTCGTTAACGCTCAAAGGTTGCTGTAACAGGGCAGAGTCCCTGTGGGCCACTGACCCTTTTTAGAAGGTGCATCTCTAAGGCTAATAGAAAGGACAGCTGAGAGTGGATGTGCCAGAGCCAGCCTCAGGGCTAAAAGCCTGAGCAAAGCTCAGAGCAGGAGAGTTTTGAGGAGACAGGAGCTCAGGTGGGGCTCTGTCTCCAGATGAGCAGGTTCAGAGGGATTGCCTGAGCTGGAGGATTGCTCGGTTACAGGAGCGATTGTACCTAACTCAGAAAAGCAGTGGAGACTGTATATGATATCTCTGGCCTGAGGAGGACTGTGCGTAGCCAGAAGCAGGGTAAAATCTTTTCATATAAGACTGTGGAGGGTTAACACTGACTATGAATAAAGGCACATGGTGTTGTTTTCCCTGTCGAGTGACTTCATGGGGGGGCTAATCCTGCAAAGACTTACGCCGGGGAAACCCATCCCTGCTACAAATCCTACTTTGTACTTTTGTCTGTAGGAGTAAGACTGTGAGGGCACAACAAAAGTGAAAACCACATTCTTTTAACTAACTCCTGTGTCCCAAATTCATTCCTCTGCTGTTGTTCCCTACACTGAGAAATTTAACTGAGCAGGAACTTCCAGCAATGCCTAGCCCACTTCTTTGGGAAGTTCAGATATCTTGGAGCCAAATAAATCCATTTCTACAAGGGTGGCTGTAGAGTGGATCACAGATCTGACACATACAGTAACATCAGGCACAAATTTGACACAAATAATTAGACCATGATTTATTATAAACTATGCTATGGTCCAAAAGGCTGTAGGAATACAGTTCTGTATTGGCTTCTCAGATTCCAGTGAGCTGAAAGGGAGCCAGGTAGCGCTAACTGCCTTGATTGTTGTCCTTTCTCAAGAGGACTCCAGCCAACTTGATCAATCACAACTGCCCCTTTAATAGAACTTGTGCAGCAGAGGGGGATTTCCTGGCTGAGTCATCAGACTACAGACAAATGCTTTTGGTCTACTTCCAAGTTGCTTTGTACGCTGCTTTGGTTGAGGCGAAAAAAGGTATATTCAGTGACAGCAGTGTGTAATTTGTTTTGGTGCTAGCTTTCTGCATTCACCTAGCTTGAATTATCTCTATACCTAGCTTCCCCAGTTGAATTTATCCTCCTTTCTGCTGTTTCTCTTGTGTGTTGATTGTCTCTCCTTCTTTCTTGCTAAATGTTTTTTTTTTTCCCTACAACAAATTCATATGAAATATGCACTGTGAAGATTTCACACAATCAGTACTGTGGGAGGGCCAGAGAAGATCAGGACAAGAAGTGCTCATATTAAAACCCTCTCACCTTTCTCAGGAGGCATATTCCAAATAGAAGGGGAAAGAGAGAAAAGAAAGGAATTCTTATGAAGAGGTTTTGGGAGACACCTTCAAGAATACAAGATAGGTTTTGGCTGATTTCCAGTGCAGGCTTTAATTGTAAAAGAAAACTCTTCAAGGTATCTCTTGGCTTACCTACAACTATTCCTGTGCTGAAAGGGTACGTAATTACCTACATTAAGGGTTGGGAGCCCTTGGTCCATGGGCGAAACCTGGCCTATGTCTAGTTTTCATTTGACCCCTTTCCGGTTCCTGGAACCGGCACCTGGATCCTGTCCCTTTTCTCAAGCACTGTGAAAGAGCATGCTCAGAGGGAAGGCAGGAGAGATGAGGATGCACACTCAAGAACAGAGACTGGATTTGCAGGCCTGAATCATGATCTGTACAATCCCTTGTGTCTCACTTCATAGCTCTCCCACACTGCAGACTATACCTGGCTCTCCCACACCGCAGACTATACCATGGCTCTCCCACACCGCAGACTATACCTGGCTCTCCCACACCGCAGACTATACCATAGCTCTCCCACACCGCAGACTATACCATGGCTCTCCCACACCGCAGACTATACCATGGCTCTCCCACACCGCAGACTGTACCATGGCTCTCCCACACCGCAGACTGTACCATGGCTCTCCCACACCGCAGACTGTACCATGGCTCTCCCACACCGCAGACTGTACCATGGCCCTCCCACACCGCAGACTATACCCTACAGTCTATACCCTGCAGCTTGTAATGAAATTTTTCATGGCTGTCTCAGATAATGCTTCTATCTTGCCCTCAAAATAACTCAGCCATTATGGATTAAACACAATGGATTAAATGTGAGAATGTTGTGTTATGTAGGTCAACGTCCCAACATATTTTTTTGGTGTGGCCGCTGGCCACTTCTGAATCTAAATTGCCCGTTTGGCTCCCAGACAAAAATCAATAAATAATAAGCTTAAGTTAGTCTCTTACTTGACACCAGCAGTCGTAAGGAACCTGAGACCTACGGGTCAAATCTGACCTATGTTTGTTGTTGTTATTACCACATCCAATTGATATGCCACCCTTCTCCAAGGAGGACTCAGGGCAGCTTAGAATAAGTAAATAATAATAATAATAATTAATAATAGAATATCAAAGCATAGAAACTCCCTCCTGTCCATGCTCCCTATATTCCTTTACCTCATTTCACAGGGGAGGAATATCTTGTTATGCAGCCCCCAAAACGTCTTCCCTTCAATTGTTCCCACATTTCCCCTGCTCCATACTCTCCATAAAAATCACTTTCCCCACTAACCCCTCCCTCCCCAGAAGTTATGGCATAAACCCCCACTTGGCTGGTTCCCCCCCCCTACAAAGGGAAAGGCATGACATAAACCTCACCCTCCGTCCCATACCCTCCAAATATTGCATATCCCCTTCCCTTCCTCTTTAAATTTCAAAGATGAAATAATTGTATAAAATAAAGTAAGAGCCTTGCATGGGGACTCTTTCACAGCCTGGGAATACTTTCACATAATGCAAGTAGGGTTGCCGCCTTTTGCATTTTGACCTATGGGAGTCTCAGGGTCAAATTGCAAAAGATGGCAACCCTAAATGCAAGTCAGCCCTACACCCGAAATGCTGTTGAAGAACAGCCATCTACAGACTCACTCAGCCCTCTTTAAATACCTGGCGATAGGAAGAGAGAGAGAGTACACAGAAAGGTGTGACTTAGCAGGTGTAACTCGCTGAGGATGTTGCAACTTTTCCCTTCCCACTCTCCTCTGTCTCACCTCCTTCAATCCCTTTCCATTTCCTGGATCTGGCTGGTGGATCAAGTACCTGCTTTCAAGCACGGGGGGAACAAAGTGCTCCGGGAAGAGAGTGAGATGAGGGCATGTGGCAATAGGGAATGGATCCATGACATAAATCCATGATCTGGACCTTTCCCTTCCTGCCCGTGTCCCCGTCTTCATCATATGTCTTAGGCACCACCACCCCCAACTTCTGTGTAGCTCACAGAGCTTGTAATTCAGAGTGTGGTCCAGAGTAAAATGGTTCCCCACCCTGATCTGCAGTGATAGTTTGTGATTCAGCCTGTTAAAGGTGTGGGGGAAGAGGCAGGGATTTCATCCAATGTTTCAACATGGAGTTAGAGGAATCAAGGTGCCCTGTGTCAGACAAGACATAAAACTGAACCCTCCCCATGACACTTTTTACAAGAGTAGGTGTATTAACCTTAGTGTTCTTTTCAGATTCCAAAGTGGCTGTTTGCATTCTGCTCTGTTCAATCCCCTTGCAATTTCAGTAGATTAGTTCTCATTTCCTTTCCCAACTTATAATATTGTGTAATGCTACTGTATACTGATAGGGCCTGATCCTCCCAGTGGAGTCAGTGGCAAAAATAAGGTGAAGCAGGCCATCTCAGAGGTGTCGGCATTGAAATGGTAGGTGGAGTCTGTAATACAGAAAACCATACAGTGGGTAGAGTATAACTGTAGAACATATGCAAGGGGACTCTTGTACATTGTTGAGTATATTGCTGTAGAGCACTTTGGGATTATCTAAGTAACTAAATCAATGTTGTATTTATCATGACTCAACTGCTGTGTGCTTGCAGACACAGGAGACTCTCACCACATAGTGTGGGCTGGCTCACTCATTTTTAGTTGTGGCCTGGGAGGTAAATTAAGATAACATGAGACACTGTCATGGCTCCCGGAATTTCTGTCAGGCACTCGGATATGGCTTCCTGATTAACCCCACCATCGTTGTTGGCCACTATCTAAACTGTTCAGAGCCTAACAGAGGTGATGCAACTGTGTGAAATAATACCACACCTATCTCTTCCCTGCAGCACCCCAGTTCCATTCGTGGTCAAAAATGGCCTTCCTGCTGAAAGGGAAAGCACTGACAGCATTCAACTTTGCAACTCCAAAGTGTACAACTGGGAAATGGTGTATTTTGAAATTCCCCATATAACCTGGCTGAAAAACACAGAGCACCAAGGTGAAGCTTATTAAAATTCTCTTTATGCTACTTTTCTTACCACACCGATCTAGAAACTTTACACATTTTTACTGAATGCCCACTGAGATTGTAGGGAATGCATCTTTGTCTTTAGCAAACGTGCAACATGTGAGATTATTATTTAATGAAATGTCAGCAGTGTACCTGGTGCTGAACAGTTATGATTAGAGACAGATCCCTGCCTGGAGGAGCTTACAATCTAGTACGGACAAGGAAGGGGAACAAAGAGGGTAGAGGAGCATGGGGAGAGACAGGAATACATTCAAGAAGTTGTTGGTGCATGTGCTTAGCTTAGTTGTAATCAGGAGTCTGATGTTTAATGCTGGCATCTGGCATGATTCGTTTCCCAGTATCCACCCTGTTTGGTGTTACATCATCTAAGTCTTCATTGGAAAAGTTGCCCAGCAGAAAGAAACCTAGTGCTAATTCAAGATGATAATACATTTCAATATGGCATAACTGAAAATACATGTTTAAAAATACTAACACATGGGACTAAGTCCTGGAAACAGTTCTGCTAGAATTAGAAGAGGAAAGAAGGGAATGATAACGAGGTTATACTTTTGCCAAAATAAGAAGTGTTTATGTCACTCTCCACCATATGAATGTGTTGCCAGGATAGATATGTGCCTGTGGTTCTTTTCTTGAACCACTTTTCCTTTCCGTTAAACAGAATTTATTTGAAAATGATTTATTTTTTTTCAGTCACATGGATCAGGAAATCTGATAATGGTATACAGAGGATTTTCTTTCTAGATCACTATTGCCCTCTTTTTAAAATGTTTTATTTATTTATTACATTTTTACCCCGCCCCTCCTAAAAACAGCTCGGGGCGGCTTACAACAATAATAAAAAACAATACATATAAAATATATCTAAAAACAATTAAAACTTCTCAAACTCCACATCAAAATATTAAAACAGGGCCCGGGAACTCAATAAAACAATAAATAGGGTAGGGGAGATAAAACCCTCTAACCTTCCCTCCCCCCCTCCCCAAAGGCCTGGGCGAACAGCCAGGTTTTACAACTTTGCCGGAATGTCAAAAGGCTTTGACATATTACATTTAGCAATTAGTCACTGGCTCAAACCTGCATTTGACTTTTCACTGGAACATGTCAACCTGGGTTTGAATATGTGAGAGCCATGGGTAGTGGCTCTTTGAAAAGCCAGAGCAACCAAACCTATGTTTCACTTGTATGTAGACAAGGTAATGTGTGTACACACCAAGTAGGCTACTCTCCCACTTCTAGTCAGACCAGTGGTCAATGGAACTAGAAGAAGCCTAGAGAGGAAAAGGTTTCAGCAGGGCCCTTCTATCTTTCAGTCTTTGTGCTGGTTGACAAGAAGTCCCTCCTGGACTTGAAAGGGATGTGCCATTGATTTTCCTGCTTGACAAGCTTGCTATTAGCTAACTGTAGCCACTGGAACGTCACAGAACACCCTGCACAGCAAGATGCTCCTGGGGCCAAATCTGAGATCAAGATCATAGAGACTTGGGTGTGGATGGCATGAAGTGTAGAAAAACTTAAGGGAGGACCATATAGGAGCAAGTCATAGTTCCAGTGAGCTTCCTTTGACATGGAAATATGTGGGTTCCACCATGATAGGCCAGCATGACTGGAGTAGTTATGCCATCCTTAATTTCCCAGATTCCCCTTCCAAGTCCTCACTTGGAAGGGGAATCGGGGAAATTAAGGATGGCATAGCTACTCCAGTCACGCTACCAGACTATACTGTCTTCCAATTTGCTTGAAGAGGTCCTGATGGTCCAGGATGATATTATGGTTCACAGGATGTTTAGTAATCGAATAAGCAAGAGACCAAGGGCATTTGTCAATGCAACCCAAATGAGACAGGACACCAAAATTGGGGTTTAAATGGCCACACTGTTTATTATTATGCCAGATCTTAATTAGAATAGGTGCGGAAATCACCTATTGTAATTCGGGTCCAGTACTTTACCTAACGTGCAACAAACTAAACCGCAGGGGTGGTTTCGATATGCCCTCGATTACCACCCCATGTAACAAACACAATGTCTTCCACCCCTCCCGTGGCACCGGCCACAAGTGAGGGGGACCCAAGTCCTTCCAAACTGGAATAATGAGGAAGGTGCCTGCAGGCTGGGGACCATACCTGTCCCTACCGCTCTTGCTGGTCACCCCTCCCAGGGAGGCTACCCCGCTGCTTGCTGTACCCTGCTATTGCAGCAGGTGTGTCCTCCCCATCTCTTAATGAGATGACTCCCACTTATGATAATCCTAATATGTATAACCTGAACATTGCTGTACTGGACCCCTGCCACTATGGGCCCACTGGAGTAAACCAGACAGGCCTGTCCCCCACCTATACCCTAACTAACCTAAAATTTGTACCAACATCTCTTAGGGCCCTTAGGTAGCAATCATTTCCCTCAGGGAACAGGTGGACCCCATCTTCCCAAAACAACTCAGGCTGCTTATGCAACAGGGCATAGTTGTGGATACTGTCTCCTCTCAACCCTGCTAGCCATCTGCCTGGTCTTATCTATTTTCCTCGGGTGTACGGCCTTACCCCAGGATATCCGCTCCACTAGGTGGGCCCAAATAATAAGGGTGAATGGGAACAACTTCTTGATCTCCCACACATCATTCTTGACCTTTCTAATCAGTTACACACCTTTCAACTATGGCAAGTCATTCTCACCTAAGTGGATGATTAAGATGTCTGGTGGGGGGCCTCTGTGCGGCACCTGGAAACTGGGCAGCAACTGATGCCATCTCATACCGCGATAGCCCTTCCACCTGATTTCTGCTTGTACTGACAAGCCCAGCTAGGTTCCTCACTGGCACTGCCCTGCGGCCTTGACCACCCAGAGTACCAGGCTGTAACCGACGATCCAGACTTTCCTCCGCCGCTGATGGGGGGTACCTGAGAAATACATAACCAGTTCAGTTATGATAAGGACCATGGGGTTGCCGGATGTATGACCAGAATGCCTCCAACCACCATCGGCCTACGTCCTGTACCCCCTGTTCTGACATGCCTGCTGCCACCGCAAAGCTGGCGGCCCCAATCCAGAATGAGTGGGATACAAAATCAGCCACGGGAAGGCCGAGGCAGGCCACCGCGGCCCTCAACACCACCATGAATTGGTATCTGGTAAGATAGTCACCCTTAGCATGGCGAAAGAGGGGGGAAGGGGTCTGGGGTCGGGAGGTGAGGTATTGCTCCATGGCCCGAACTGAGAACAGGTCAGGGTTCCCTGCCCTGTTAAGCCTAACCCGCTGCCCCTTAGCTCTTTGGTCAGTTTTGGATTGATGGATCTGCAGGGACATTGTCGTCAGTGTGATCTGGACATCATCCACATCCATTGCCCTACCTGTGGAGTCCCTGGCTGATTTGGCCACCTGCTCGCTCACCCGAAAAGCCCCGAAGAAAGCTAGTTTAAATACTGTCTTAAACAAACAAACTTCATAAACGTTGGCACAAACTCATGGCAGGACCCCGCATATGTCCAGCAGTAGGGGTGGGGTAACGGGGTTACGTCGGTCTGGGATGCTGCCCTGCTGCCAGGACCAACTTTCTAATAGGTGCCTGGCAAAAAAGCCCCTATCGGGGTGTGTGTGTGTGTGTATGATATGCCAGGTTGCTTTTAAATCCCAGTGCTGCCAGCTTGCTGGCTATTGTGCCAACCGCTGCCCCTCTCCGCCTCAGGTCTAGGGTGAACTGTAGCATTTGGGATTCCAGGATGGGGAAACTGAGAGCCCAACCCTGGAGAGTTCAGAATTGCTGAAATTCCCGGAAGGCTCTATCATAAGCTGCCCTTGTTCTGGGGGCCAAGGGATCCCTGCACGGTGGTGTAAAGTTCTAGTACCCAAGGCTCCACACCGATGGTGGCAGCAGTTCTGGGGTCAGCCTAGCTCGAGGTGCTAGCAATTGGAAGTGCTCCATCTGGAAGCAGGAAAGGGCATCGGCGACACAGTTGTCAATGCTGGGCACATGCTTTGCTTGAAACAGAATATTATGTCTCAGGTACTTTAGCACGAGGGCCCTAACCAGCTTCATAACCCATGGAGATCGTGATAACAGGGTGTTTATAATGTGGACTACTGCCTGGTTGTCACACCAGAAAAGGACCATGTAGTTTGCTAGCTCGGCCGGCCATAAATGAACAGCCAGCACGATGGGAAAGAATTTGAGGAAAGTCAAATCCTTTGTCACCCCAGCCTCTATTCAGTCCATGGGCCAGGGGGTAGCAGCCCACCTGTCCCTGAAGTATACCCCAAAACCACAACCACCGGCCACATCTGAGTGGACCTGCAGTTTGGCCTCCAGCAAAAGCTGGTCCCTCCAGAAGATGGTTCCTTTAAAACCTGCCAGAAAGGAGGGCCAGATCTCGAGGTCCTCCTTCATCGCCCTGTTAAACCTGACATGATGGTAGGGGTGGGGGACACCCTCCAGCTTCACGTACAGGCAGGACAGAAAGGCCCCCCCTGGGGCCACCACTCTGCATGCAAAGTTAAGGCTCCCGAGCAATGACTGGAGTTGGCGGATCATCACCTTTGTTGCTGCAAGTCATTCCTTAATCTTGGCCCGGAGGGAGGCCAATTTGTCCTTGGGAAGACGGGAGATGACTGCTACCGTGTCCAGCTCTATACCCAGGTACGTCAATTTGGTAGTTGGCTCATCTGTCTTTTTGGGTGCCAATGGGATCCCGAATTCCTCCGTCACCCCGTGAAAGGTCCACATCAACTCCCAGAACTTCCTGGTGTCTGCCCGGCCGATGAGGAGGAAGTCATTGAGATATTTTGTGACCTCCCCCGCCTTGGCCCGCTGCCGCACCACCCACTCAACCAGGGAACTGAATCTCTAGAAAGTTGAGCAACAGATTGAGCAACCCATGGGCATGGCCTTGTCAAAGTAGTAATGGCCCTGAAAGTGGAAGCCCAACAGCGGGAAACTGTCCGGGTGGACCGGCAACAGGCGGAAGGCCGACTTAACATCACTTTTTGCTAGGAGGGCCCCCAGACCGCAACGCCTAACCAATGCCAGTGCTGAGTCAAATGATGCGTAGTGCACTGAAGTAAGCTCCTGGAGGATGGCATCATTCACAGACCAACCTCTCGGGTGTGAGAGGTGATGAATTAGGTGAAATTTGCCTGGGGCCTTTTTGGGGATGACTCCCAGGGGGAAATGACCATTTTGGGGAACGGGGAGGGGAGGGGATGGAAAGGGCCTTCTATTCTCCCTTCCGCTCGCTCCCTGTCTAGCTTGGTTCTAACGATATACTCCAAACCGTTTATGGACTTCAAATTGGGGGGGACTTGGTGCGGCTGGCCCGAGTTGGCGGGGATCCTAAAACCTTAGTTAAAACCCATCACTATGTACTTGACCTCCTCCTGGTCCAGATGGCCCAGCAGGGCCCTTTCCAGGATATCAACCTTGACCAGCATTGGGGCCCTTTGCTGTGCCGCCAACAGCATTATCTTCTGGGCTCCCTTTTCCCAAGGCACTGGGATTGGATCTTCCTTTCACCCAGGGCTTAGACCTAGGGCACGCAGAAACTGCATGGTGCCTGTTGCAGTTCATGCAGGCATGTCAAAATCTACAAGCCGCTTGGGAGCACTTACTGTAGTGACTGAATTCCCAGCATTGTGCCCCAGCATTCCCTGCTGCCTTTCCCCCCTCATCACAAAAGGATTCACTGGCGAACGCAGCACCTCCCTTTGTGAGGAGATGGCCACTATCTGACCTTGGAGCGTGGTTTGTGCCGCTCAGCAATTCAGTCACAGATCGTTCGCATGGAGATCCCAGCGGAGCCCCACGGTCTAGACTTGCATGATTGGGGTAGGCCTGAATCATTACCCCGTGGAATATGGAAAAGGCCGTTGTCCAATTGGACCAATTTCTCTCGGCTTTGGGACGTTTAAATCACTCCCTGTCCTTTTTATCCTCCTGCTCGGCCGGGTTGACAATGGGGTCGCTGAACAGAAGGGCAAAGATGTCTATATATTCTCCCCACCAAATCCGTTCCCGGGTGGCTGGGAGAAGGTGATCCCTTATGGGGGCGGATACCTCGAAATAGGGCCGGCCTTACTAAAAGCGAGGCCCTGGGTGGGGAAAGAATGTGGGGGCCCTACTAACCTAAGGTTCTGCCGGTGGCTTTGTTGCTGCCGACCGCCAGGCCTAGGGGCATTCCCCAGCTCAGGGGGGCACTCCCCACTGGACTCGGGGTGTTACCCAGGCCTGGGCTCAGGGATGGGTGATGGGGCACTCCCCCCCCCATCCCCAAGCCCAAGCAGCTATTCGGATCACCTACCTGATCCGCTGTTGCCGCTCAGCCTCTCATCAGTCCGTCCGTTGCTCCTCTTTCTGGGCCGCCGCAACTGCCACCAGCTCCAGCCAGAGGCAATCTGTGCCACGACCAGGCCGTGGAGGGGGCCAGCAGCATGAGGGAGAGGCGGGGCCTCTATTTCTCCCTCACTTCCGGTGGAAGTGAGGGAGAAGAAGGCAGAGGCCCCGGGCCCCCTCCACTGCCTGGCTCAGTCTGTTACAGACTGAGTTAGGCAGCCAAGGGGGCAGTTTCAGCCATGGGAAATGAGGGGAAGGTGGGGCCTCTGCCGCTCTCTTCATTTTCCCTGGTCAACTGTGACAGGCACCTCACCTGGTGCACATGACGCTGGTGGTGGGAGTGGCTCCTGGATGGTCGGTGACTGCTGGGCCCTCTGATCTGCCATGGCCCTTAAGGCCTGCTCCAAGGTTTCCACCCGGAATTGGAGATCCCCCTCCTCCTGGTCATGGAGCTGTGCTCCTCAACCCAGCTGGTCTGCTTCTGACCCAGGTGCAGCCCTCTAAGAAATTAAGGGGAGCTCTCCCCCAGTGCCCTCCCCCTGCCACCCTGCGGTAGGCAGTGGGGATATCCTGCCGGGAGGGGACCCCCAGCTGAACCCCAAGAGGGGGCCACCCCCCTGCTCACCCACAGGGGGGGCAAATATATACTGGGGCCCACCAGAGTGGACACCCCAGGGGCCACCCTTCCCCTAGGGGGTGGGGTCCCCCCTACTACTTGCTCGGGCCCCGAGTACCCTGGCCTTGATGCCGATGAGGGCAGCAGGGCTCGCCCTGGGGGTACCACCAGCGGGGGTTGATCCGCGAACTGGGCAGGGGGTGCAATCCGGCATCCCCCCCACCTCAGCAGTTGTCCAGGGGGATCTGTCCTTCTCCCACCATGTCACCGTACCGCTGCACCAGGGGGCTCCACAAAGGCCCGGCAGCCTGTGCCCCCCCACCCTGGAGGGTTGCAGCCGCCATCTCCCACAGGAGGGCCTTGCAACTGGCCAACCTGGCCCTCAGATGGGGAGTCAGTATCCCGGCCTTCATTTACCCGCACTGCCAGGCCAGATGAGCCTGAGGGGGTCCCCCCCCCGACCGTGGATGACCCTGCAGCACCTGCCACTTCCTCAGCCCCCGGTGGGAGTACCGGGGCTTGGCCGGGGGCAGGGCCGGAGCCCTCTTTCTAGATTTGCCCATCCTGGGCTTAAAGTGAGCGCAAGCCACTTGTAGGGGAAGGGGAGCTGGAGGCGTGAGCTGGAAGCTCCCTCCCTTTCTTGCCGGCCGGGTCAACTCAAGTGTCAGCCGCCTGTTACGCTCCTCACTGGAGCCAAGCAAGTCCAGTCTTGTTTCCCTGATGTTCCAGGGACGGTGAAAGAGCCACAGCACCGCGAGTCAGAGGATTGATGGAGCAGCGTGCTGCTCTGTTCAGCTCCAGCCCGCGAATGAACTGGAGGCCTGCTATGCTTGCTGCTCTGGCCCCCACCCCTGAGTAGGGGGGGAGGCGGAGCACAGATCAGATGGTGCCATGCACCCTCAGTTTCCAGGCAACCCTTTAGGTTTCATTTTCCCCACTGGAGATCACTCCTGCTTTCCCCTGCCTGTGCTCGCCTCACAGGGGAGGGGACCATCCTCCTGTCCTGTCTCCCTCTCTAATGGGAGCACGACAAGGGTCCTATCACCCACCAACCCCGCGAGCAAGGTGGGGGTTGAAGGCAATTTTACATGCACCAGATTTCTCCCAGACTTTAAAGTCCGAGTTCGGAAAACTTGTGTGTGGGGTGTTTAGTTACTCACCCCCCTCCCGGAAGTTGTCCAAGTGCCATTGTAAATAGTGGCGCCAGGCTACTCCTGCATGTTTTGAGACCCAGACTTGTAAGTTCCCGATATCAAAGGACTTATAAGCCTGGGTCTCAAAACATGCAGGAGTTACTTGACGAGAAAGGTGAGCATCTGAACAAACACACACACACAAGTGCATGAGTTTACTGAATTGGGACTTTAAAGTCTGGGAGAAAGCTTTGTGTGTAAAAATGCCCCAAGAGTTCAAAGTGGGGGAGGGACAACCCCGGGCTTCTACAACCCTGTCTACAGAAATTTTGAGGTGGGGGAAGGACCTCTGCATATGTGATGTATCCCCGTTGTCAGAGGATATTATGAAGGCCAATAGCATCACTGGATTCAAAAAGGGATTGGATAGGTCCATAAATGGCTATTTGTCAAGTTGGTTAAGGGGTGGGACATCTGATTGCAGGGTCCTAGAAGTGAATAGTAGGAAATGGATCATCCCATTATGTCCTGTTGTGCACTTCTAAGAAGCAACCAAAGTTGTCCACTGTCAGAGACAGGATGCTGAGCTAGATGGACCATTGGGAGACAAGATGCTGGGCTAGCATTGCGCTTCTAATCTAGCAGAGACGAGGCCATGGGTACCAGAAGCAGGGCTACAAGGATAAGAGATACAGCAAGGGCAGGAACTACAGTCATGAAGGGAAGGGCTAGAGACATGACTGTTATAGTGGGATAGGTCTTCCCTACAAATCATATGGTGGAGGTGGTGCTTAAGTCATGAGCATGGAGCTTGGGGGACTTCACTGATGGCTATCGGTGCCTTCTCAGCCTAAGCCATTTTTTTCCTCCCAGGGTATTGTGTCTTGGCAAGTCCTTGAACTGGCATTCTCTAGCACTGACCCCGAGGATGAGTGAAATTTGAATTAACTCTACTGGTAAGTTCCCTCACTAATCTGAGAAAGTGGGAGACTGAATCCTGCTGCACAGTGTTCAAGTTGCTTGGGGATGACCATGATCCATTGTCTGCATCATCAGGTCTGTGAGAGGAGCTGGTTCAAACTGGTTTGAAACCAGTTTGGCTGAGAGCTCCTCTCACAGACCTGATGATGTAGACAATGGTTTGCTTGCTCTTCAGGAGCCCGTAGAAGCAACTGAATAAGACATTTCCATTGTATGATTTGAGGGGGTTTAAACACCACAATGGTGAAAAACAAACAAGAGTTTAATTTTCCCCTTCACTTTTAATATTATCCAGTGTTGAGAGGTAGCAAGAGTAAGCATTTTTAAAAAAACCTAGCAGTGTCCCTTTAATAAAATATCAAAAACATACTTTAGGGAATGGCAATAAAATAACGTGATTTATCAGAATTAAATCTAGACAAAAATGGGAAGCACATTTAACTGAAACCTTCTGTGAAATCTGGATGATCAACTTTCATTTCCTGGAGGCTTTGTCATGTTGATTAATTTATTATTTATCTATTTTATTAAGTTTTTAAAAAAATTACAGAAAAATCCAGTGGTGTTTTACAAGGGGGAGGTGAAATTCTGACCCCACTGAGGTTAAAGGGAGCTTCACTGCTGACTTCGGTGAGATCAAGGTTGGATCCAGTATCAGGGGCATAGCTACCATGGAGCAAGGAGGCTCAGTTGAGCCTGGGCCCTGGATTCAGAGGGAGGTCCTTTGTAAGTGCCTGGATACCGCTAAGGAATTTTCAGAAGGGGAGGGAGTGGGGTCAGCACTCTGCCCTTGGACACTCAAGCTGTTCTCAAGCGGGTCCTGCTAAGAAGGAAGCTTCCAGAATGGGAAGGGGTGGAGTGCTGGTCCTATCCCCACCCACTCTTATTAAAACTTCCCTCCTGGTGGAGTTGCTGCCACATATCCTCCAATATTTGACAGGGAAAAATAGGTACACTTCATACCACCCCTAATTTGCATACGTTTGCGTGTGCTTATGAACATTTGTAATACCCCACTGATTAACTTTTTGGCTGAGCTGGAAAAAAGTGCAGGTGACATCAGATGTGACAGTGGCCCACTTTGGCCCGCAGACCACTGTCACATGTGGTAGGGCCGCCAGATGTTGACCTAGGGTATCCTGGGCCATGCTGACAGCTAGCCCAGGCTGCCTCACCTCAACTTATAATGAAAGTAAGAGCCCGGGTTAGGGCCCATCCGACTGGGGTAAAGCGAGCCACAATGGGTGTTTTGACTTGCTGTGACCCAGCCCGGACCAGTTCCGCCATGGCCAGACTGGTATGGCAGACGTTATTGGCCACCATGGCTGCCTATCATGGCAGGGGGGAGGTGGCGTGCTTGGAGGAGCATAGATATGTGGCCGGACTGATGTGCAAGGCTAATGGTTCAAAATAAAACTCGGCCTATTAAAAAGTCAAAATTCTCAAATGGGAGCATTGACTGTGGCTCTAAAGTTGTAAAGTCACTCAGGGGATCACAGATGGAAGCAGTGACAGTCCCTTTCAGCACGCTAAAGAATCATCTCTCATAAACACAATCACACCCCTCTACCATTTTTAGTTTTCATTTTGATCCCAGGCCCACAGCTCCTTCCTGCCTGAGTGTTCTTTGATGGCGCTGCTTATCCTAAGTTTGTTGAAGTGAGAAAAGGTGCCCCCCCCCTCCAGCAATACACAAACAGTAACAGCAGCCAGGACAGTGACTCAGTCAGGCAGTAACAGCTAGCTGTTTCTCTAGCTGGATTAATGAAGTACTAATGACCTCCATTGCTGAATTCAGTACAAACCTTATATTGCTGGGAGCCCCAGACAAGATAACAAAACTCCTTAATATACTAGGCAAAAAGCTACTATGGGAGGGTCTGCGGCCACACTGGGAAGGAGGGTGGAGGTGCTGGAAGGTGGGGTGATACTGCCTTTTTGGGTAAGACCTGCTCCCCACCTTGGTGACCCCTTTGTCTTTAGACAAACCCATAATTGGGATCTGAACCTGGACCCAGTACAGCTTTGCTACACCACTGCCCAGTCTATTTACTAAACTGGAAACCCTTATAAAGTCAATTGGCTGCTCATGCAAGCATCAACAAAGCCACCGCCTCAATAACTGTAGCCATAATTCCAGAGCCACTAAAGACTACTTCTCACTGTCCTTCCTTTCAGACCCATGTTTACTTCCATCCCATGCTAAGATGGTGTCATTTCATCGGACGGCTGTAAATTACGGGCATCAAAAATGCTGAATCAGGAAACTGACGTTATAGCTACTGAAGAAATGAATCTTGCATTATGCCAAACTGCATCCATTGCAGTTTAAGTTCTGTTCCTCATTGTGAGTCACTGTCACACATTTTAAAGGCCAGTGTTACAAAGGAGGCTCTTGATGGTTTGAGCTGTTCCCCTTCTTGTGGTCTTTGTAAGCAGCTAATGCCTTTGCCTACACAAGGTAGCTACAGGACCAGCCGTCTCTCTGCATGGCTACATGATGAGGTGAAGGAGGCTATTAGAGCCAAAAAGACGTCCTTTATATATATTAAAAAATGGAAAGCTAGTCCTAATGAAGAAAATAGAAAAGAGGATAAGCATTGCCAAATTAGATGTAAAACATTAATAAGGCAGGCGAAGAGGGAATTTGAAGAGGGACTTCCTAAAGATGCAAAATCTAATAATAAAACCTTTTTCAAGTATATCAGACGTAAGAAGCCTGCTAGAGAGTCAATTGGGCTATTAGATGACTAGGGTATGAAAAGGACGTTCAGGAAGGAGAAAGATAGAGCTGCAACCAGGCACCCAAAGATTTGGGCACCCAGAACAAAACTGGGGTGCCCAAATCAACCTGGTCCCAATTGGGCAACATCGATGCCTGAACGGAACTTGATGGGCTGCTCTAACACACTGACTGGCCTTTGAAAGGGACAGGCTGCACCTAAGGCTGCTGCAGAGACCAGCTGGGGCCTGTCACTTTAAGTCCTCTTCCCCACCCTACAGTGCCTCTCAGGTGAGGTGTGAGGCGCTGGGGTGGGGGGTGCTGGATGGCCTTTGAAAGCGACAGGCCCCAGCTGGGACCACTGTGGAGCTGGGCTCCACAGCGCTCGACTGGTGCTTGTCAGTTTCAAAAGTGGCTTCCTGGCCACAGCGCCTATCAGAGCCCCAGCCTGCCTGTCTTTGAAACTGTCAAGCCCCAGCTGGAGCAGAGCCAAGCTGGAGCTTGTCAGTTTCTCTGGGTAATGCTAACATTTTCAAGCACTGGGCACCCAATTGGTCTTTGGGTAGCCCATGGGGTGCCCAAAAATGCAGGCATTACCTGTGGATACTAATTGTAGTACCCGTTGCAGCTCTAGATAAGAACATTGCAGAGAAACTGAATGAATTCTTTGCTTTGGTGTTCACTGCAAAGGATGTTGGGAGATACCCATGCTGGAACTACTTTTTGTAGGTGATGAATTGGAAGAACTGTCACAAATCAGTGTGACTATGGAAGATGTTCTAGAGCAAATTGACAAAGTAAATAGTAACAAAGTCATCCCAGGGTGATTTCAGATGTTACACGGTCCTGATTCACCATAGTGGATACCCGGCGGGGGTAAATTGATCAACCACCCCCTGTGGTAAAAAAAAAAGCCCCGAACAGACGTTACGGGACTGGGACCACGGCAGGGAATTGGGCCAACAGATCACGGACCGGGGCAGCGCAACAGACGTGCCGCCAATTCCCGGTCGTGGTCAAAACACTCACAAGGCACCGGGCATAGGCGGGACACAGACATGGCCGCCTGAGGGCAAACGAAGTCAGAAGGCACAAAAGGGAATGCCCACACAAGGGAAATGGGGAGGGAGAGGGAGAAGAGGCGCCCAGGTACCACACACAACAGGCACACAGACAACGGGGGCACAGTGGAACATACAGCACAAACACATACCCGGGTGCACACACAAACCCAGAAGGGAAGGGGGGACACAGGCAGCCGGACCACACACAAGGCACACCGGGCACTGGGGGTGGGGGTGGGCCCGGAACAGGGAAGAGGGGAGGAAACGGCACAAGGGCAGGGCAGGACACAGGCAATGGCAACCACAACTCCCACAGCAGAACCGGCCGCACAGGCACCCCCACAGCAACACAGGCAGTCCCGGAATGGGGGGCCCCAGGAGCTTGGGCCCAAGGCACAGCAGGAGCCCACATGGCACAGGAAGCATCCCGGGAACGGTCCAGGAGGCACACTTGGACCCCACACGCCGGCGAGGTCGGCGATGGAGGGCAGGCAGGAGAGGTGGTGCAGCGCAGCAGGTCCAAAAACACAGACCTACCCCGGGAGGAAGCCGGGAGGGGCAGTCCGGGGGCCCCAGAACCCTGAGGTCACACAGACACCCAAAGGGGGGGGGACTGGGGCAGCAGGAGGGAGTTCTGGCGGGTGAGGACAGTCAGCTGGACTCAGGCAAGTCGGGGAAGTCGCACAGAGAGTCGGACCCAGGCACCGGGGAAGGCAACCACAGAGGGGAACACCGGGTGCAGAGGCAGACAGGGGGTGGGGTGGGGCCACAGCCAGGGAGCTGGCAGCGGAAGGCACACCAGGACTCACAGCCAGCTGCTGGGGGCCACAATGGGCCCAGGGGCTGGGTGCCCCGCCCGGTGAACCAGGTGGGACCAATGGATCATGACCTGGCGGTACCCCAACAAGGACATGTGGTGGGTGATCAGGTAGTAGGCCTCGAAAGGATCCTGCATGGAGATCCCCAACTGCACATCCGAACGGGACCACACGTCAGACAGCACTGACAGCTCCACCGTGGTAGGCTCAGACACGCAGCAGTCAGCAGCAGGGGGCCACGGAAGCTGACCCAGCTCCAACAGCCGGTGATACACTGCCCCACGAGAGCACTGGTACCCACAGGCCCCGTGAACACAGCCAAAGTAGGACACGGCCAAGGCAGGGCCCCCCTCCACAAGGGAGATCGTGTAGGCGGCCAGGCTGCACACAAACAGGGCAGACATGGTCTCAGCCACAGACGAGGCCACATGAGAGCACCTCATCTCCGGGATGCGCCCATCGGGTAAGGGAACTAGCCCCAGCGTCTCCGCATGCAGCCGGCAATCTCGGGCGCTCGCCTCATAGCCGAAGTAGCAAAGCCCGAAGCTCAGGCTTGCATAAGCACCCGACTGGCTGTCCGGGCAGCCCAGGAGCAGTTGCCCGGCTGGGGTATGCCACAGGTCACACAGGGCCATGGTCTCGTGGAAGGTCCAGCTAAGGGGGGGGCCATGGGGGCTGGGAAGCGGGAGCCCGGTGGAAGCACAGCCAGTCATGGTCCAGCCAGAAAGGGAGAATAACACCACGGACAGGGGGGCACACATTTGCCGCAGGGCCGGGGGGGGGCTCCGAGGGGTCCCAAGGACAAGCCAGGTGGCCACGGGCTGCAACAATGTATAGCAACAGAGCGAGGCGTGCAGTGTGGACCCGGCACAGCTTCAGGAAACAAGCGCCCAGACAGGACCACCAGCACACTAATCAGGCCGGCAAGGACACGGTGTTGCAAACAGGGAGAGGTAGGGGGGTGATGTCAGAAGGCATGCAGCTGCAACAGGAACGCCCATCCATGCGCGTCCATCCATGCGCCAGGCCCCATACAAGGACAGCAGGTGCACCCAACAGCGCGCCCAGGGATGCCCACCCTGCCGTGGGAGGCCCAGCCTGCTTGGGGCGGGGCACCGGCTGACCCAGGCCATTATCGGGCCGGCATATCTCACCCCCAATCCCTGGGGCTGCCAACACCATGGAGCGGGACAGGACGGCCGTATACTGGATACACTTCGCGCTCTCAGCCAACTGGTATCACACCTACACCGACCAGCTGTGCATCCTTACCACAGAGGTGCACCTGGGCGCCCACCTGCGGGTTTCCGTGGCCTGGAGTGCTGCATGGTCCTGCAGGGCCCACCACGGCCGCAGGCGCACCATGGCCTGGCTCAGGGCTCAGAGGGTGTCTGGGGCTGACCAGCAGGCCGTGAGTAGGGACTGGAGCAGGGCAGCGGTGATCTGTGAGGCAGCCAGGTGCCTCCCCTGGGGCAGGGAGACCTTGCACCAGGCTGCCCTGCTCGCTATGCCCATTGCCTGGCAGATATGGGTCACAGAGCGGACACAGGGGTGGTGATCCAGGGCGCTGGCCCAGTGGGACGAGGCAGCCTGGAAGGCCCACTTTAGGATGGACAAGCTCACCTTGCTGCGGCTCGCTGAGCTCCTCACGCCCTGGCTGGAGCGGCAGCACACCCCCATGCGGACCCCCATGCCCATGGTGCAGCGGGTGGTCATTGGGGTCTGGACGCTGGCAACGCCCGACTCCTGCCGGTCTGTCTTCCGGTTGCCTGTATCCTCTGGGATGTCTGCGAGGCTGTGGAGGGCGTGCTCCTGGACAGAGCAATCCAGCTGGTGGACCAGGGGGCCGTGATGGCTGGATTCGCGGCTGGAGGCTTCCCCAACTGCATGGGCACCGTGGACGGCACCCACATTGAGATCCTCTGCCCCTCCACAGGGGAGGCCGCGGAGTATGTCAACAGGCACCGGTATCACTCTCTGCAGCTGCAGGTGGTTGTGGATCACCGGGGAGGTTCATAGACATCTTCACGGGCAACTCCGGCCACAGTCATGATGCCTGGATCATGACCATCTCCCCCTTCTATGCCTGGATGTTCCGGGGGGACTTTGCTGACATGGGGATGATCCGGATCGAGGGGGTACCGATGCCCCCCTGTATCCAGGCGCACCTCTGCCTGGAGCCTCCTGTCCCGAGCCGCCGCCTCCATCCGGTCCATGGCCGCTATCATGCACTCCCCCTGTTCAGCCAAGGTGCGGACAATGTCCTCCACCTGGTCCTCCCTCCGGCGGCGGACCCATGCCCAGTACTCCCTTATGTGCTGTGCTGGGGGCACGGGTCTGGGTGACTGTGACTGGTCAGGTTGCCCTGTAGGGTATACAAAGGTGAGTCGCCTGCTGCCCCGGGCGCCTGCCCCTGGGACGGGCCTGGGACTCAGTGGCCCCACGGGGGTGGTGCCCGGCCCCCTCTCACCAGCCCTGCCTGTCCTGTGTCCCCCTCCCAACCCCCCAGGCCCGTGTGCCTCACCTGGTTCCTCCGACTGCTGCCTGGGCTCCTCGGTGCCAGCCTCCTTGCCCATCTGCCTCTGGTGCCACGGTGTCCTGTGGGTGATTGGGGGGGGTGGGGTGTCCGGGCGGGTGTCCGGACCCCCTTTCCACCTTGGGGGGGTTAGGGCAGCCCCCAGCCCGTGCACCCCCCCAGCCCCCTGCCTATGACCCCCCGGTCCCTCACCCCTCCTGGCCGCTTGCTTACCCTCTATGTCTGTCTCGGATCCCTCCAAGGCCAGCCCCTCTGTGTTGGTGTGCTCCCCCTGGGACCACTGGCTGAGGGTGATGAGGGTGCCGGCCTCGGACTCCACCTGTCCAGCCTGGGGGTGGGGGCTCTCTGGGCTGCTGTCTGGGGGGTGCTTGCAGGTTCCGCAGGTCCCGGGGCGTTCCTCCTGGGGGTCCAGGGCCCTGGAGCGTGTACCTTCACGGGGGGCAGCGAGTGGATGGGGTACCTCAACCCGTTCCCTGCCCTGGACCACAGTGCTCCCCACGAGGCATGGGATGACTATTGAGCCCTTCATATGCTGTATGCGGTCCAGTCCAGGGCATCATAGAAGGGGCGGTCCGGGCTCCGTGTCCGAACCACCAATTGTTGTCCCGTATGGCCTTGTAGCCCCTTTTCAGCTCCTTGGCCTTTGAGCGGCACTGGGCCACGGTCTGGTGGTGCCCTGCCACCCCCATTTCCCGCACAATGTCCTTGTAGACATGCCCGTTCCACTGGTTGAGCGCTAGTTCCAGCTGGTACTCCAGGGTCCCCCAGATCCGGATGAAGTCTCGAGTCTCCTGCAACCCCCACTGGCCCCCTCAGTGGTAGGGCCTTCTCCCCCATCTCCCCTGTGGGTCCTCCACCTCCTCGTCCTCCATCTCCTCCTCTGCCTGGGCTGGGCCGGTGTCCTCCAGGGGCTCGGCCACCTGGGCCCGTTTCCGTGTCTGTGGGACACAGGTGGGGAATTATGGTTGGATGCGGTTCTGCCCCTCCATCCCGCGGCCCATCCCCTTTCCCCCCCTCCCTGCTGGGGCCGGGCCCCCTGCCCCCCCAGTGCCCCTGTGCCACCTGTTCCCCTCCCCTTGGTTCCCCTTACCCGTTTTCAGGGTGCCTCCTACCCTGGTCCAGCTGATGTCCCTGGGGCGGCCTGTCCCGGCTGCTGCTGCTGTTGTCCCTCTGCCTCCTCCATCCACAACATAGCCACAACCTTCCCCTCCTCCGCCTGCACTTCCTCCACCATTGCCACTGCCTCCTCCCTCGCTCTCGCTCCCACCGCTCTCCTCCGCCTCCCACCTCACTCCATCCCACCACGTTTCCCTGCTGTGCTTTGCCCTTTAAATCTCCCTCCTGTGCCTGTGTTGTTGCTGGTTGCCTGGCAGCGATGCTGCATGTTTTGTCCCCAGCTGGGAATAATTTTATTTTATTCTGGCCGGTGGTTGCCGTCCAGACACTACTTTTCGTTGTTTCCCGCCAGGAATCTCTTTGACCACGCTTTCGGAGTTGGTCCTGGGGGGAGCTCCAAAACAAAGTGTGGTTAATTTTGACCCCTTGTGGGTATTGACTGTGGTGAACATCTGACGGCCACCAAACAGACATTCAGGGTGCTTTGGCCCGGCCGCGGGATTGAGCGTGGTTCACTGTGGTTGAGCGTGATCTCGTAATGTTTGAAAATACCCCCAGAGTTCTGATGGAACTCAAGTGTGAAATAGCAGACCTACCACTGGTAATTTGTAGGGGTGGGAGGGACTTCCGGTTTCGGTTTTAACTGAAACGGTCCATAAGTGACTATTTTGGTTTTAAACCAAAGGATTTAAAATTGGGCCCTCTCGGTTCCCAATTTTCAGATTTTATGTTCCCATTGAAGTCAATGGGAATTCCTCCCACACACCATTCCCTGGGAGAAACAAGACCCAGCTTTACCCCACCCCCCAGGCCCCTGTTCTTGCCTTACCTTATTGCCACCAGTCCAGAGCATGAGAGTGGGCTGCTGGCTCCACTACTGGTGGCTGGGCCTTCTCTGCTGCTGGCTGGTGGCAGGAGCTGGTTCCGCTGCCGGGCCGCCGGGCCTTCTCCTTCTCCTTCTCCTCTGGGGTTTTTATTTTGGTCCTGGAT
Organism: Sphenodon punctatus; assembly: GCA_003113815.1. Classification (NCBI taxonomy): domain Eukaryota; kingdom Metazoa; phylum Chordata; class Lepidosauria; order Sphenodontia; family Sphenodontidae; genus Sphenodon; species Sphenodon punctatus. The sequence goes on along the minus strand of QEPC01006430.1, from coordinate 2,216,188 downwards.
CCCTGTTTGGATAGTCCTTGGTTCTCTTTCCCATTGAAGTCAATGCATTAACTTCAGTGGGAAAAAGAACCGAGAACCAAAACAGAGATGCTTGCAGAAATTCAGGCATCTAATACCGAAATAAAACCAAACCCAAAATTTGGCCCTGTGTCCCCATATAATTTGTAACCTATCACTAAAATCTGCCAGTGTACCTGAGGATTAGAGGGTAGTGAATGAAACTCCAGAGGTGATCTTGGAAACTACTGACTGGTGAGCCTGATGTCGGTGCTGGGAAAACTGGTGGAAATGTTTTTTTAAGAACAGAATTACTGGGCATATTGATAAACATGGCATAATGGGGAAGAATCAACATGAATTTAGCAAAGGGAAGTTGTGCCTCACTAATCTACTGGAATTTCTTGAGGGGGTGGATAAGGGTGGATAATGTGGATAAGGGTAAGCCAGTCAATATAGTGTATCTGGATTTTCAGAAGGCATTTGATAAGGTCCCTCACAAGAGACCCTTGAGGAAATTAAAGAGTCATGGGATAGGAAGCAGTGTCCTATTGTGGACCAGTAATTGGTTAAAGGACAGGAGGCAAAGAGTAGGACTAAATGGTCAGTGTTCACAATGCAGAGAATAGTGGAGTGCCCCAGGGATCTGTACTGGAACCAGTGTAGTTTAATATATTTATTAATATCTGGAAAAAGGAGTAATAAGTGAGGTGATCAGATGTGCAGATGACACAAAGTTATTCAAGGTAGTTAAACCCCAAGTGGACTGTGAAGAATTGCAGGAGAATCTTGTGAGACTGGGTGACTGGGCATCTAAATGGCAGATGAAATTTAGTGTTGACAAGTGCAAAGTGGTGCACATAGGGGAAAAATAATCCAAACTATGTGTACACAATGCTGGGTTCTAANCAAGTGCAAAGTGGTGCACATAGGGGAAAAATAATCCAAACCATATGTACACAATGCTGGGTTCTAAATTAGGAGTTACCACTCAGGAAAAGGATCTTGGAGTCATTGTGGACAATACACTGAAATCCTCAGCTCAGTGTACGGTGGAGCCAAAAAAGCAAACAGGATGTTAGGAATGATTTGGACCGGGATAGAAAATAAAACAGAAAATATCATAATGCCACTATATAAAACTATGGTGGAACCACACCTTGAATATTGTGTGCAGTTCTGGTCGCCCCATCTCAAAAAAGATATAGTAGAATTAGAAAAGATACAGAGAAAGGCAACAAAAATGATAAAGGGCATGGAACGGCTCCCGTATGAAGAGAGGCTTCATAGGTTAGGGCTCTTCCTCTTGGAGAAGAGGGGATTGAGAGGAAATATTATAAAAGTTTATAAACTCATGAGTGGTGTAGAACAAGTAAATAGGGAGTGGTTATTTACCCGCTCAAACAGTACTAGAACAAGGGGACACTCCATGAAACTAACTGGTAACAGATTTAAAACAAATATAAAAAAGCATTTTTTTCATTCAACTCACTATTAACTTGTACAATTTGTTAGCAGAGGATGTGGTCAAGGCCAGTAGTACAGATGGGTTTTTAAAAGGAATGGATAAGAGAGTAAGTCTATTAGTGGCTATTAGCGAACTAGGTTTAGGGGATGTAACTTCTTACTCTCGGGAGCTGGGAGCAAACAACAGGGAATGGAATGCCGATTGGGACCTGTTGGGTACTTCTCCCAAGCGACTGAGATTGGCTACTGTTGGAGACAGGATGCTGGACTCGATGGACCATTGGTCTGACCCAGAATGTCACTACTTATGTTCAAATGACACCTATCTCCTACTGCGGTACTTGTGACCCTATAGCTTGCATAGCACTCGTATAAATGATAGTTATCGTTCCTACAGTAGCTGATGCAACAAGACTGTCTATCTCTGCAAAAGTGGAACCGCACGAGTGTGGCAGAGTTCTGGGGGTACGTCCTTGTGGGGATCAGTACCTTGCCACTGGCCGTCTAAGATCTAGTTGGGTATAAGAGAGAATGAGCTCAAAATGAGACTACCAGGGAGAGGCAAGGGTTTAAGCTACTTCAGAGGGCCTAAGGATTTTACACGGGTAGGAGAGGAGGAGACTGGGAGCTTGCCCAGGGGCTCATTCTGGAGCTGTCAGTCCAGGGGGGTATATGATACCCACCCTTTAAAGGGGTTCTCACTTTGGGAAGGAAAGAGGTTGCTAGCCTAGAAGAAAGGGCTTTATATTTAGGTTTGAAGTGATGGCACCTCATCTTGTTCGTATGACAAGGGCTCGTAGGGAAGCATTCTTGGTTGCTGTCCTGGTGCTGTGGAACTCCCTTCCCTCAGAGGTTCGAGCATCTTCCAACCAGAGCGTCTTCCAGAGGCAGTGAAAGTCTTTTCTGTTTGAAAAGGCATTTGGCATGCAGGGATAGGGGATGGGGATTTGGTGGGGGGGTTTGGGGCAGGAGGGTAAGGGGGATTGATTGTAAGGAATGGGGAGGTGGTATTGGGTGGATTTTGTGGGGGGGAGGGTTGTGGACTGGTTGGGGTTTTTGGAGGGGTTATTTGTATTTTAATATTTCTATCTTGTATATATGTTTTTATATATGTGTTTATATGTTATGTTTATATTTTATTTTGTAAGCCGCCCGGAGTCTTTTTGAGGGAAGGGCAGGATTTTTTTAAAAAATAAATGGGACATAATGCAATGTCAACAAATGAGTACGGGAAGACAAGAGCCACTTTGAACTGTGATATTCTGGCCTGCTCCTACTACTACTTAAACACACACACACAAACAGAGGAACAAACTATTTAATAAAATACTGGGTCACCCACGGTTAAAAGTGCAGCGTCAAAACCATGGTGGATTTGAGTGATTTTATCCACAAAGAAGTCCACAAAGAAGTCACGGCGAGCAGTAGATAACTCTAGATCCAGCTGGACGAGGCTTAGGTGGCATTCAGACGTTCAGTTTGTGTCCAAATTTTACAAAATTCGAATGTATCTTGCATGTCTGAAGTCCCTAATTCGAAATATTGTTGTCAATATTGCACCTAAGTAATCCGCAGTTCATAGCTAATTAAACCTACCTTTATGCTGTCTGATTGCAATAAATCTGAGCTGTACAGCAGTGTGAAAGCAATATTGTATTCGGTATTAACTGGTGCAAAATATTTCCTGCATGTGAAGGCAACTGTGCTTCCAAGTGTGCTGGGGTTCTGCACTTGCATGGCTGGGCAGCAGGCTGCAGCCAGCCTCTCCCCCAATAAGTTCTTCTGCCTCCCCTCCCTGGCTCCAGCCTCCATCCCTCACCTGCCTCTGCCTCCTAGTAGTGCTCCAGCAGCAGCAGCAGCAGCAGCAGTGGGGGGGGGGCACACCGATTGGACTGGGGATAAAGCTGTTTGTTTACAAACAACTCCTCCCCATGTGCTGATCAGAACATTGGTACCTTGTAAAGTAGGTTCTTTGAGATGGCATCTAACATTCTCACAACTGGGTTGTGCGTGCTCACCCTATTCAAATAATAGACCACTTGATGGTCTTGAGCTCCTCTAGTATAAAAAGCACTCTCCTCCTCAGAATGACAGTTCCTTCCAACTCTTTGTAGGCATATAAGA
>QEPC01006430.1:2200553-2212500 GCA_003113815.1 Sphenodon punctatus | reverse complement strand
GTACTTGACAACACCCAGTGTGGCTTTTTTGGCCGCTTTCCATGTTGGACCCTCTGATCTGGAAACCTTGATCGGAGAGGCGTTTGTCGGGAGCACCTGGTCTCCATGTTCTTTGACCTGGATAAACCCTATGACACTTCCTAGAAGTATAGTATTCTGAGAGTCCTGCATGCGTTTGGATTGTGGAGAAACCATGCTCTTCTTGTCTGCCCTTGTTTTGCTGTGGCACACCATGTGTTTTTATGGAGTCAACCACACCCCACTGATCCTGTCCACCTTGGCCTGTTTTTAGTTAATGAGGCTGATTTTACGGTGCTTTTTACTTTTAAAAAAGCTATTGGATGGTTCCATGGTTTTTAGCTTAACTTTTGAGGCATGTGTAGTTTTAGCATGTTTTTAGCCTTGCCATGGGTTTTTAATCCTTTACGCCTCACCGTGTGTTTGGCACAATATGACCTGACAGCCACTAACCCCCAATTATCCACCCACCCTTACTCTACAATAAGACATGCTCTTTTATTTCTTTCCAGAAGGTATTAAGACAGATAAGAGAACAGGGAAACTGAGGAGAGATAGGCAGGTAAGAAACTCAAATAAAATTTCCTAATGAAAAATGTCAAGGAAATCACAATCTGTTCCATAAAAACAGGTAAAATGCACCAGGTGACTTTAAAAGGTAGGTTTGTGAGCTTAAAGTCAGTGGAGAACTGTTAAATGTAAGGTAAGCTGGGCACCTTTCCCCTGCTGCTTCTCTCTGCCATCCGAACAGTGACTCATAACAAATACCCTTATATCTGAGACTGTCCGTGGGATGGGGGTAAGGGGCCCCTGATAGTGTCTCTTCCACTCACTCTTGTGCCCTGCCCCCAATGTGAAGGGGAGCAATGCCCATCAGGATAATATTGTGGCCCTATATGTATTCAGGAGATGGGGCACCTATCATCATAGGGCGCGGACACGAAACTAGACCCGGGCTGGTGGGTCTGCGCCCAACACACAGTCCAGGAAAAGTCAAAGGTCGGGGAGCGAGTGAGGGGCAACGTGAGGAGGAAGGGAGAGGGCCCAGGACTGAGGGGGGGGGGGCAGAAGGGGACATGTACACAGGGGATAGGNCATAGGGCGCGGACACGAAACTAGACCCGGGCTGGTGGGTCTGCGCCCAACACACAGTCCAGGAAAAGTCAAAGGTCGGGGAGCGAGTGAGGGGCAACGTGAGGAGGAAGGGAGAGGGCCCAGGACTGAGGGGGGGGGGGCAGAAGGGGACATGTACACAGGGGATAGGGAACCGAGCCCCAGGGGCGGGAAAAGGGCAGGACTCTCACGCTCACTCTCGCTTCCTCAAACACTCACAGAGTCACACAGCAATACACCCGGGATGAAACAGGTAAGGAAAACACCATCTGCACCCAACCACACTACCCAAGTTCCACAAGCACCCTCCCACACACAAGATACAAGATTCAAAACACGTAGCTTCCTTAGTGGCCAGTCTGAGCTCCAATTACCGGCGCTGGGGAAGCCCACCGCACCAGCTTAAGAAGTGCAAGACACGCTCCCGGAGCCGTGCGGAGGCATCACCTGGGGCCGCGCTACAGCGCCTGTGTCCGGGCCAGTTACCTGGGAGACCGGGGGCGTGTGCGGCGTGGTGGATGCACACAGCGGTGGGGAAAGTCCCAGGCCGGGAGCGGGGGCTTCGGGCCCCCCAACAGTCCCTGATCCCTTCGCCCGCCTGCCAGTCCTAACAGAGCCACAATGTGCTGGGTTAGTGCTCACCAGCCAACAAGGCTTTAGGGGAATTCTCCCACAGTAATTATTCTGAAAGGGGGAGACAATAAGTTACTGTCACTAACCACTTCTTCCACTAGTATTTGAGTAAGATTCTCTCCCCTTGCACTGTTCCACCCACTCTCAAAACTCTGTCACTCTCAGATTCTCTTTCCTTCACACTGGGACTGCCAGGGAACAGATTGTTTTCACTAGAATTGGATGGGCACAGATGTTGCCACCTGCTACATTTTCCTTACTTCTCATTGGCTCTTCTAACAACATCCCATCTTTGAAAAGTTTACTGGAGGAGGGAGAGCCAGTGGCTCTGGTGTTGTTTAGTAGTAACACAGCTAGGCAGAGGTTTTGGGGAGGGAGACGGCCAATTTATTTTGGACAGGTGGGCAACCAGATGCAGATTGCAGTGATACACAGCCTGTTTTCCAGAGGGTGCCTGAGTGTAGATGTGCCAACATAGGTTCTGATTTTGCCAAAGCTTATTCTCTGATTTCAAAGGGAGGAAATATCCTAGGACAAATCTGCTTTGTCAAGGTTGAAAATGTTCCACACCACAGATGGGGACCATAAGGTGCAAGTGAGTTTTCCGATGAACCAGAGGCACCCTTCCCATTTGCTCCCCTTCGGAAGATTTTCAAAAACTGTTTTCAGTGACGGGGAGCTGTGCAAGACATTGCTTTTCAAACCCCCCACCTCTTCCTCCTCTTAGCTCCTCAGTGCTGTACTATTCATGGCACTCCTGCTGCTGCCAATTTTACCATGTGTAGCACCTACTGCAAATCCATCCCGGTGCTGACAAATTTGTAGCAGCACCTTCTGCTTTTTGAAACATTCATGGAGCGGAGGTGGAAGGGGCAGCAGAATCTTGCTATGGTTCAAATGGCTGCTAGGGGAGGTTTTTCTCAGGTATTAGAGGTGACGATGACTCATCGATGCTGTGGCAAGAGGGGTCACAGGCTTGTCACACTTCTGTATTTTACTGCAGATGTGACCAATCGCTTTTAACATATCTGATGTGTTACGGTCAAGACAGTTCTGCATACAGGATATTGACTGGGGGGGAAGGGAGTTTCCCAGTGTAAGTATGAGGGGGATTTTCAGCCCCTGCGACCATTGTGCTACATTGTCTCATGCATGAGGACAGCATAGCAGTAAGCTGCAGCAGGGAACTGCAGTTGGTGCCATCCATTTCTCATTCCTCTTGTTCAGGGGCTGGTATGTCTGTGGTTGAAGAACTTCCTGGGTGCCTCTAATATCTCCCTTTTGTGAATTTCCCACTTTCATTGTGAGAAGTGAACTGAGTTATCAGCTTCTGGTGAAGTCAGATGCATTGGCCTTTAGTGTTGCTCGTCCCCTGACTAAGCAACAGCAGAACATACAATGGAGTCCAAGTGGGGTGGGGGAAATATTTTTGATCTCACTGGTTTGCATCAGGGATTAATAAATAAATTAGGCAACAAAAGAAAGAAAATAAAAATAATCTGGTTCTGTGAGACCAAAAAATGAAACAAAATAAATAGATAAATGCACACATGGCTCTTCCCCTGACTATCTCTGCATTCAGCAGCTTTAGACCGAGGCAACATAGACAACCACCTAAGAACCCAGAACTGAAAGCCCCCCGGGGCTTCTCATAAAGAAAGTATTGAAAACGGTACCACACTCCTATGCTATGCACCCCTCACAATTGCTCCTAGGGCTCATTCTTCCCTTCTCCCTCCTGACTGCAGAGAGCTAAGACAGGAACTGCCCTCCACTTTGGAAAGCCTTTCATCTCTGCCTCAGCTGATCCCATTGTGCAGAAGGAAGAGTTAGGGGCAGGGCTTACTATCTGGCCAGTCAGAGGTTAGCTTAGCCTTGCTCGGTCTTCTGCCTCCCCTCCAACCTGGGGAGACAAGAGGTGGGTGGGGCAAAGCTCAAATTACAACTCCAGTTAGGAGTTGGACCCTGCTGGCATCAAAAAGGCATCCCAGCCCCATTCGGTGTTTTCACACAGATGTGGGGGTGCTCACTCTTGGAGCAAGCATGGGAGTGCACCCCCATGTCTGCCCACTTGCAGACTTGTCTGGGTCCATTTTAAATGGCCACCCACATGGTGTCCCCTCCTCCATACCATTGCGTTGCGGGCAGATTGCCCGATGCCCTGGGTTACGGCCCACAACTCCATGATGTTGCCCAGGGCAACCCCTACTGGCCATCTGCTGAGCAAACTGACACAGCAGCCCTGTCTCTGGTTGGTTCCCCAGGGTTGGGCTGCCCACTCTGCCGGCGGTGCTCCTGGAAGTTCTGGAGCACCGCCGGTGAGGTTGCCCTGGAGCAGGGACAGCCTGCTCTGCCTGCACATCTGGCAGGCCACCTTTAAAGGAATGGCCTGCTCAGGGGTGAGGTGGGGCAGAGGCGTGGTTGCTGTACCTATGTCAAAACACCCACTGTGCGACTGTAATCTTCTCCTAAAGGTTGGCTTGGGTCTGGAAATCATCATCAGCTTCTTTTAGCAGCTACGCCACTCCCGCCTGCTGTCTTTGGTATAAAAATCTTCCCCATGCGAGCAGGAAGTGCAGGGCTGGCCTTAGGATTTGTGAGGCCCAGGGCAAAGATAATGCAGGGCCCCTGGTGGCCCCTCCCCCTTAGGGGCAACCTCTGCAGTGCCCTGAAGGTGGTCATGTTTGGGGCCCCACTAAGTGGGAGTGGTGCCCCCACAACCTGTCCTAGTGAAAATAGAGGCCACTGTGAGGTGCTCAGAAAAAGCAGGGCCCAGGGCAGCCTCGCTGTGGTAAGGCCAGCCCTGAGGAAGTGGCAGCAGAGCAATGCTTCTTCCTGTTCTTGCTCTGATCTGAATGAGTTCCTGTTTGTATCTCCTGCTTGTCTTTGCCTCACCCCTGTTCCTGTTTAACCCCTACCCAGCCTTCCCCTACCTCCAACCTTGCCCTGTTACTACTAGCCCTTGCATTCCTCCAGCTCCCTCTGCTCCCAGACCCCTCAGTCCTGGTCCTCTTTGGATTGATCTTTTGGACCCTCAGCTCTGGACTTTGTTCGCCTGTTGCCTGTCTTCTCTTGTTCTGTGACCTGCTCTGATGCCTGCCTGGACCCAATCCTGTCTGCCCATCTGCCCGGTCTCAATCTTGCCACTGGTTCTGCCCAGCCCTGATCCTGAAAATCCATGAATCAACCCACAACCCAAGCTGGAGCCTGACATTACGAAGCTTGAAGAGAGCCACAATTAGTGTATCCACCACTGGTAAAACGTAAAGGCCCATTTTGATTTTTTTCTTATGGCCCTGCAAAACCTAGTGCCGCCACCCCTGTTCTTCCCTTGAAATCAGTGGAATTTGTTCAAATGATTCACACTTTTACAAAAAGTTGTTCTGTGTATTAACTGTGCTTTGGAGGCATTTCAGTAATCCTCATCCTTTTCATTTCTTGCACACCTTTTGAGAGTAAAAGCGCTTAGAAGTGTGATTCACCCACACTCTAGCACTTTTCAGATTAAGAGTTAAATTCACACCTGCAATGAATGAGAACAGCTCCACTAACTGCAAAAGACCTGCAGCTCTTACAGCAGATATGAATTTGGCCCTTCTAAATCTCACTAAATCTCACTAATGCTCTTGGTTTGTTTTTTTAAAAAAATGCACAGAATCATTAAAACCTTCTCTGATGATGCTCGCCAAAACCCCCTTATTTCTACAGGATTCCTTGGCATTGTCACTAGTGTGCAGTGCAAGACCTGCCATATGCAATTATTTTTATATAAGCCTAATCTTTGGATGAATTATGAGTGGCTCCTGTGACACTGGTGGAGATACATCAGCGGAAAACTAGTGTAAGTAAGGTGGGAATGAAGTCTCCTAAATTCTGGGAACAAAAATCACAATGCAGCATTCTGGGACCTGATCCTGGCTCCAAACAACAATGTGAGCTGCTTGTACTTAAGAATTCTGAGATTGTTCACTACCGCCAGGAAATAGTGTCATATTAAGAATTTTATATTGCCATGTGCTATAATATTAAGTGTTATGCATTAAACCTTAATATGAATGTGCAGTGTAACTTAGTTACATACACTCTAAGAAATAAAACTTGAATTTCCCTTACCTTTTTGCATTTAAAATCCCATTTATAACATTCCATTAACCTGCTACAGTGGGGTGGTTTTTTTGTTTTTGTTTTTTGCATTTTTGCATTTCATTTTCTTGGTTTAATATTAGCACGTACTTATGTGAATGTGCAAGTTGAGTCCCAAACAATTCAGTAGGTCTAGTTGAGTGATTGCATGACCACACATCTGATAAACACACTCTGCATTTATTGAATCTGCATATGCAGCTTGATCACACAGAGGACATTGATTTGAACTTTGTCACGTGCACATGGGATGGTGCATTCAGAGAAATACAGCTGTGTTTGGTTCAGGCTCCACCACTCCAAATTGTACATGTCTGTCCAGAGATAGCGAGATCACTTTGCATTCATGGTATGTAATTTTCACCTACTTATAACTTTGTTATTTATAAGCAGGGTTCCTCATTTTCTCTTTGCAATGGAAAATCAGAGACAAACAGAGATGTTGCTTTTTTCCAGAGAATTTTGCAGAAAATAGCAAAAATCTACAGGGTTGGAAGCAGGACCCAGCGAGTGCAGGGCAGCACGGATGAGGAGTGGAGCTGCGGAAAAGCAGCCTGAAGGCATGTGCTGTGGAGGGGCAGGGGCTCTGCATTTGGAGGGGCGCCCGTGGGTTGGAGGGGCAGGGGAACTATGAATTGGGGCAGTCAGGCCTTCTGGATCTTGGGAAGAGGAGAGAGGAGGTGGGTCTAATTGTGCCCTTAGCAGCTTCCTCAAGTGCCAGCATCTCTATGGTTCCCCCTTTCTGGTTGGCAGAGCATTCTGGGACCAGACTGGGAGGAGGAGGCAGCGAGCGGGCGCAGGGCAGTGAAGGGGAAGCAACCTGAAGGCATGTGCTGAGGGGGGAGAAGCTCTGTATTTGGAGGGGTGCCACAGACCACGATGTATTTATTTATTTTACTGTTGGTGGGATAGGGAGCTGCAAAATTGCATAAAAATAAAAATATTCCAATAAAAATTTATTTTATTTATTTATTTAAAACTTATATCCCGCCCCTCCTGCCCAAAGGCAGCTCGGGGCAGTGAACAACACACACATACAAATTCAACAACAAAACATTTTAAACAAATCCACAAATTTTAAAACAAATCAATCATAAAAACTCCCCCTCCCTCCCCAACCCCCCTCCCCCCTCCCAACCCCCACCCCACCCCCCTCGCCAAAGGCCTGGCGGAACAGCCAGGTCTTACACAAATGTCAAAACAACAGGAGGGTGGGGGTCAACTGAGCCTCCTCCGGGAAGAAAATGTGGTGTTCTAACTCATACCTGTATATATTGTGGTACGGGAAAGTCAACTAGTGTTTACATTTAATGACAGAAAAGCAGAGATTGGGGAGGGGGGGTTAATCAGAGAATTTATGGGTGTTTTTATCAGAGAATTTCCAATTTTTTGTCACGGAAAACTAGGAACCCTGTTTATAAGAGAAATCTTTTAAAATACAGAAAAAGACCTTTCCCTGCACAAACTGCTAGAACCGTGGGAATGAATGAAGAAGAAAAAGGAAAGAAACTCTTTGATTTTTTGGTGGTGTGTTTTTTTAAAAATAAATAAATACACACGCCACTATAGAACTGTGTAACAGAAAGCCTGCTAATGTACCTGCTGTGTTCCCTACATTGTTTTAAAATGTTTTGAAATGCTACTTTTACTTTTCAGCACCTCTTTCCTACAGTTCCTTCCCTAGTGCTACCCTAACCTGCTTTTACTTTGACTATTTTTATACGGACGCCCCCTCCCCCCCGCTCAGTGTTCGGGTGGGTGTGTGGCCGGGGGGGTGGGCAGTCCGTGTACACGACCAGCGGTGGGTGGGTGCCAGGTGTGTGCCTGTGTAAACTCCATGGGCAGTGGATGTTTGTGTGTGCGTGTGTGCTCCCAGCACCCCCCCACCTCCACCCATGGAGCCCTCCGGTAAAACAGAGGAGGCTCCATGGGTGGAGGGGTGTGTGTGTGTGTATCCATGTAAATGGACACACACACACTGCGCCAAAACACCCCCACCCACACCCATCCATGTATTAATGGCCTGTCATTTGGTTTACCTACATTGTACTAAATGTTTGAAATGCTAATGACCTTTCTCACTACAGCTCTCTTCAAAATGACTGCTGTCACAGACACACACCTAGCTTGCATTTGCTCATTCTATCATTCAGACTGCTTGCTCACTCTCACCAACAAAAATTGCTCTAATAAAAGAACTAGCCGTTTTCACACGGACAGCCCCACCCACTGCTGGGTGTTCCGGCAGGTGTGCGTTGGGGGGGGTGTGCGTCTGTGGAAATGGGCTGGCGGTGGGGGGATGGGTGTGCGTTGGGTGTGCACCCGTGTAAACACTATGGGCAGTAGGTGTTTGTGCGTGCACGCTCCTGGTGCACACCCACCTATACCCATCAGCCACCCATCTCCACCCACGGAGTCATCCAGAAAACCAGAGGAGGCCCCGTGGATGGAGGTGAGTGTATGTCAGTGTAAAGGGGAACACACACAAACACACACACACACCGCAAGCACACCCATCCCCATCCATATGAAAACAGCCACCATCTGAACTATTTTGTCTCCATCCATTCAATTTGTTCACTGGATTATTTGACAAATGTTATTCATCTCTCTCTATTAAGACTGAGAAAGATAATGATTTTACCTAGGGGAACAAGAAGCTCCTAATCTGATTCTGATATCCCCTAATTTCTGTTCCCTTGACTTCAATGGAGTTACTCTGGAATTAAACCAGTAAGGGCTTGATCTTCCCCGGCGCCAGTAATGTGAACTCTCCTGTTTCTGTGTGTATTTTCAGAGCTGAAACACGAAGTTCCCTTTCATGCAATACCCATAGCAGAGCCAAAAACTTTCAGATATCAGAGGAGTCTGCATTCAGGGCAGACTGTAAATTTGCCTTGCAATTAGCAAGATGTCTGAATGGATCTATCATGTGGTAATCTGTCATGTGTTATGTCATGAGGTAATCATGGTGTTCTACAGCAGATTGTTTTGGGTATGCCACATGGCAGATCCACTCAGATGTTCCCGAAATTGTCACTCTCCAGTAATCTGGAGGCAACCTTGTACTGCTGAGAGGGGCCTGAGGACAGTTCCCGTGATGTCTGGAAGCAACAAAAGCATTTAAAGAGAGGATAGATGACCCTGTTTGGAAGCAAATGTAACACTGCAGCCCTTTTAAACAGTTTTGGTATCAACTAAAACCCCAGTCTTGCAAAGTTTTACAGATTTGCCACTCAGGTAAATGAGTTTAAAGATCAGGACCCACGATAAACTGCATAAATAGACCCAGTATCTGAATCTGGACTGTGGCCAGAAATCTACAAGCTCTTTATTTGCAAACCTGCCATTAACATCAATGAGCGCTGTGCAGGGTTTAGAGAGAGCCTGGATGCATCCAAATGCACTCTCCATGGGATGATGAACCCGCATGAGGAGTTCTCGTAGAAAGTGTACTCTAGTAGGAAATACCTGAAAATAGGAGTTTCTAATAGACATTGGGTAAAAACAGACATGCTGGTGGCCCTCTTAGACCTGCTTTGGTCCACTGTGGCCTGGGAGCTATCGGCACTTCTGTTTTGGTGCCACCAGATGTCGGCCTGCTTCTGCCCAAGGACAGGCAGGCAGCTAGCCTGGACTGTGTCCTTGGAAAATCTCCGAGGACACAGCCTGGGCTAAGGGGCCACGCATGCGGGCCAACGTAGGCTAGCACGTCATTGGCCGCCATGGCTGTTCATCATGGCAGGGGGGTTGGGGCGCTGGGAGCAGGAAGTGGGTGGGGCCATCCACACACACATTTATTGTGCTCCCCACCCTACCCAGGTTCACCACCCGTGGACTTGTTAGTTCTGTGCTCCAACCTGGTCCATGTATTTTGCAGATTCCCATCCTGGCCAGGCCGGGACACCTACACTTGTTTTTGGCCCATTGTTCCAGTTCTTGGATCCAGCCTGTTTGTGCCTGACACTGGGTATGGGAGTCAGGATGGGATAAAGTAATGGCTTCCCACCTTTACATCTGAGACTATTTCAGTCCCTACCCCAGCTTAGAACAGCCTAAGAGTTATTCCAAATTAGAATACTTTGCCTGGATTTAACAGATGTCAAGGGATCAGCCCCACCAGCTGATGACTATTGGAATACAGCAATGTCCCACCCATGCCCCCGGCCCCGACACTGGAGGAATTCCCAAAGAGCAGACTCAGATCCTTTTTTTCCCCTGCCAGAGTTACTGAGAGAAGTCTGGCTCTGGCTCTGATTGTAGCATTTGTTTCTAATGTCTGATTGTTAAAAGTGAAGGGTCACAAAGCTAGGTGTATTTTAAACTTGAAGGGTGAACGCACACATAACTCTTCTAAACACAAATGTCCATGGGGCCTCGGAAGCTGTATAATCAGCCCCAGATGATCCTCGGATCACTGTTACAAGTGAGTCACCCGCTCTCAGTTCCACCCCCGCTTTCAACTCCGGTCCGGCGTTTAGATATGATCCAAGCATCACCTGGGGCGGATTATACAGCTTCAGGGGCCCCGCAGACATCAGCGTTTAGAAGAGTTACGTGTGAATTCACTTGAAATCATGAGAAATTCAAGAATTTCAACTGCATTTGGGGTTTTGAAGAGGTATATTCAGTGAGAGTATCACTGAAGTAAATAAGAGAATTTTGTCTTCAGGGTGGAAAAAATTGCTTTCCTGCAGTCAGTGAACCCAATCCCAAACTGCGCGGATCCTGTGCATGGTTTCTGTGGGGCACAATTTGCCCACAATAGGGATCCATGTGGCTTGCACGTGGCTGCGCACATGATCCACAGGGTTTGGGATTGGGCTTACCGTCCACAACAGTAGCGGACAGAGAAAGAACATAGAAAGGAGTAATAAATACCTGGGCATATATTATTATTATTATTATTATTAACAAACATTTATATAGCACAAGCAGTGTACCTGGCACTTTACAAAGTAATAAAATAGACACGGTCCCTGCCCCTAGGGCTTACAATCTGAGAGACAGGAGCTGGGGGAGAGACTTAGGAAGGGGAACAGAGGGAGAGACAAGGGGTCTAACATTCATGAAGATGCGAGGTCTCAAGTGCACGTACTTGGCTTGGTTACGATGAGAATGACAGCAGGCAGGTCCATGTTGCAAGGATAAGGGTAAACCGATCGTAGGTATAGGAATAGTGGCTCAGCAGGATAAAGAGTCAGACAGAGCAGAGCGAAAGAGGTGAGTTTTAAGGAGAGATTTGAAGGTATGAAGGGAGGGGGCAAGGCGGATGTGGACAGGGAGGGAGTTCCAGGCATGGGGGGCAGCAAGTGAGAAGGGACGAAGGCGCTTAGGGGAGCAGGGAAGGCGTGGAAGGGCGAGAGAGGGGACAGAGGAGGAGCGAAGTGCACGGGCTGGAGTATGGAGGGCGATAAGTGCAGAGAGGTAGGGGGGAGCAAGGTTGTGAAGAGCTTTATAGGGACTGGACATAAAATCCTGACCCCAATGAAAATAATGGAGATAGGATTTCACCCCCACATTCTTATCCTAGTTCATTGGGATGATTATGGAGTGGTTCTACTGACTTCCAACATAAGTATTGTGGATTTGCAGTATTATTACTGAAAACAGCAGCTGCCCTCATACAATCAATGGGGCCAGAGTTTGATATGCAATGTACTATTTGTGTGCAGGGCGGAAATGCATATACATGCATTTCCTGTCCAACTTAAATGTGCTTATTTAAAGTTTGAGCAAATCTGGTAGGAAAATACTATTTTACTTCTTTGATGCTAAAGTAGAAAAATTACGTGGGTAGAGACAGTATATTATAGCACTGTATATTCAAGAGCTGCAAATTTGATAAGGTAATCTGCTTCTTCTCTTCTGTTGCTGTTCACTTGGCAATTAGATTTAAGAAGCAGAATCCAGTTTCCTGATAAAAGTCATTATGTAAAACCCATGAATACATTCATATTGTGAATATTAGGGTCATCTTGTAAAAACTGCACAACTAGCTCAATAGATCATGGGTATATTTGTTAGACCTTTGCTTTAG
>QEPC01006430.1:2148053-2195553 GCA_003113815.1 Sphenodon punctatus | reverse complement strand
ACATTCTCTCACACCACCACGCACACACATTCCACATGCTTGCTCACACGTACGTTCCCTCACGTACAGCACAACACACACATTCCACATGAACTTTTAAACATACATTTTTATTACGGTAGACACCCTGAGTCTTAGGGGAAAGGTGGGGTAGAAATTTGAATAAATAAATAAATAAAATAAAATACACTCCCTCACACACAGCACACACTCCCTCAGAGTGTGTGTGTGTGTCTCTCTCTCTCACTCACACGCATGCACACATTGATATTGGCTGTTGCTGATTCATGTGTGTCACATGGGGTTCAGCCACACGAGCTGCAGAGAGTCTGATCCCCACGCAGCCCCATGGTGGGCAAGCACAGCCGCCACCCTCTGGGGCAGGCATGGGGAGCTGGGCAGATGGTTGGTCCCCTGTGAGGAAGCTGGGTGGACGGGCTACTTTCGGAGCTCCTGTCATGGCTAAGCCGGGCCAAGGCACTGACCACACAAGCAGGCGCCCTGCTTCACCTCCCTCCCCCAGCCCAACCAAAATCCCGCCCCCAGCCATGATGTGGGAGCGTGTGATAGGCAACGGTGCCCGCCCTCTGCTCAAAGTCCCACGGGCACATAGGCTGCCATGCCTTGGGCAGGAACATCTGGCAGCAGCCAGCCACACAATGCACTTCATTGCGTGGTCCAACTACCCAGTCTACCACCCAAGGCTTGATAGACTGCCCTAGGGATCTCATATGGCTGGCCCCATTGGGTGCGCATGGAGGGGCCCATCATGTGGATGGCTACCACTGTCCTAGATGGTCCCGATTTCCCAGCTGTTCTAGGGGAATGGTGAGTGCAGCAGCAAAGCAGCCAGTTGCAGGGGGAGCGTGTCCCACTTCTTTTCTGAAGGGAGGGAAGGGAGCACTGGTACCTTTCCAGCAGCCAGCCCTGGCCAGAAACTTTAAATGTCAAGCCCATTTGAAGTGAATAGGGCTTGTGCCAGTGGCAGAGTATTTGCAGGACACTTTCTTCCAAGAGCAAGACTGCTGAATCACTAGCTTGTTTGTGGAACAGTCCCGCAAAATGCAGGATGGTTGGTCAGCATCTTTTATTTCAGCAGCCTTTTATTTCTGTAGCTTAACACCACATCTTGCTTTAGAAAACTAAGCTAGGAAAAAAACAAAACCCCAACCCCTTCATTTTATAGCATGGACTTTTGGACACTTTTTGATAGTAGTAATTTTTGCTTAAACAACTGAGGATAATAAAGAAAATGACTCATAGAACATCAATGAAAAGCTGGCAGCATTTGAGAGCAGCTGAAATAGGTTTGATATATAGGTTTGATAAATACCCTATTTATAAACAGTTCTGCTGACTGTATCACATATATTCTGTTACTTTTTCTCTCCTTTATTACTAGGAGCATTTGACTGTAAACTGGAATGTTGTTGTTTCTTCTTTCAGGATTGCTATTGCTCATCATGTTGTTGCATATGTCACCATTTTAGGGATTCCCTATAGCCACAAGATTCACAATCGTGAGAATATCAGCTTTCATATTTCTTTACGAAAAGTAAGTTTCTGACTTTTAGGGATGCTGGCAAGCTTTTGAAAAAGTGCATGTTGCACAAAAGAAAAGAATCCAACGTTTCTTTCTTTTTTTTTTTTTTAAAGCTAAGATTTTATAGATGAACTCATATTTCTGGAATCCTCCTCATGATTTTGGAACATTTGGGTGTTGTTCACACTGTATTTGTGCATGCAGTTTATTCTTAACTGGAAGTCATAATCCTCTTGTGACATCACAGGTGGTTGCTATGGAGTTGATCATTATGGGTAATTTCAGACATTACGGGACCACAGTCAACCACAGTGAATTCCCTGTGGTGGCCGTTTGTCCCATAACGTCTGATGTGAGTTCCGCCAGATGTTCACCACAGTGAACCTCTGGCGCGAAACACGTTGACCACGATTCTGGACCTCCAGCCACCCAGAGGTCCAGAATCGTGGTTAGCTGGACCATGATCTGGGATTGGCCAAAAGTAACGTCTGTTACGTTGGCCCATCCCAGATCGTGGCCCAGACCGCGATGCGGGATCGGGTGCAGCGGCCAGATTGGCCACTGCTCCTGCCTGTCTCCCGGAGGGCAGGCGGCCACAGTGAGGTGGGGCTGTGTGGCCACACGCCGTGCTATGCAGCCCCGCCCCCTCCCCGATCCCCTGTAGGAATCAGGCTGGCACTTCTAAAGGACGGCCGGACTGATTCCTGTCCGGGATCCGAAACAGATCCGGGATCATGCTTCAGCGTAGCGGGCCAAATGGCCCGTCATGTCTGAAATCACCCTATGTCCAAAGAGTGGATTTGATGTAAGCTGGGGAATATGACTCAGAAGCTGAATAACTAGAGAGAGGTATCTAACATTGGCCCTTTTCTAACAGGTGCAGGTGCGGTGGGGGGGCAGTGGGGGAAATGCGTTCCCACGGACCCCCTCACATCTCCATGCACAGAGCATCTGGCATTGGTGCCTGTTGCACCATGCGTGGGTGATGGGTGGAGGTAGGTGGAGTGCAGGAGTGGGCATGCATCCCCACCCACTGCCTGCAGAGTTCCCATGGGCGCCCCCCAATCCCACCCCACCCACTGTGGCATTCGCACGGGTGCCCCCCAGCCCACCCGCACACGTGTGGGGGGGGGGGCGTCCATGTGGAAACGGTCATTGTTCCTCATCTAATATAAAACAATTATGGAGACAAAATCTGCACAGCTCTGAAGTTGTACTGTACTTTTTGAATCTAGGTATATGTTCTGGCTGAACTTAATAGTCTGTGTTGGAATGAAGCTGAACATTCCTTCCAGAAAGATCCATGCTTTCTCTATGGGTGCTTTTAGACAGACAGCAGCTCTGCTCCTGTCCTCTTTACCCTTGGGTTGACTGGTCTGTGTAGAGGTGCCCGCCCGATGTGCAACGCGGAGCAGGCTGTGCTTGCTCTGGAGCGGCCCCGCTGGCAGCGTTCCAGAAGATCCTGGAGCACGCCACGCTGAGCCGGC
This sequence comes from Sphenodon punctatus, assembly GCA_003113815.1. Classification (NCBI taxonomy): domain Eukaryota; kingdom Metazoa; phylum Chordata; class Lepidosauria; order Sphenodontia; family Sphenodontidae; genus Sphenodon; species Sphenodon punctatus. Next base: position 2,192,523 of record QEPC01006430.1, on the reverse strand, counting down.
CATCCAAACCTGGGGCAACGGCCGAAAGTGCAGCTGCTGGGCAGACCCACATGTCAGCTCCATGCCCAGCCGGCGGCCGTTGCCCCGGTCAGCACCATGGAGTTGCGGGCGCCAGCCTAGAGCATGGGGCAGGCAGCTGCAACTCTATGGTGTGTGTGGGGTGGGAGGGACTGCAGGGCAGACTGTGGCTCAGGAACACCCATTGGTCCGTCTAAAGCAGCCCAAAGCAGAGCTGCAAGTGGGCAGATGAAGGGATGCACCCTCAGAGCAGCCCCAGGGGCAGGCAGCATCCACGTCGCTCTGCTTATCCCCTATGTCTCTACAGCTCCAAACCCTTGACTCGGTACATACAAAGTGTTAAGAATATTCATGGAAACAATCATGAAGTTAGTGGTATAGGACTGTGTGTTACTGAATTTGATAAGAGTTGAATTCAATGGGCTAAGGATCACTGTGCTGACGTACAAAGCAACCCACTGTGATAACAAAGACAAATATGATTTCAAAAGCCCAATTCTCAAGTCCTCACATGGGAAGAGCTCCCATTGATTTCAAGGTTGGAAAGATTTGGCCCCATGTGAGCAAGTATAAAAAGGTCATCTAAGCAGAATTGTTTCTAAACAGAATTTTTCCAAGCCTCTTTGTGGGATGTTAGCCACTCACTAAACGCTGAAGTACTCTTCAGCTGCAGAATACAGTATTTCCTTTGGCATCTCAGGCAGTTTCTAACCAATGTTTGAAATTTGAAACCAGTGCCAAGCCTAAACACATCTGGTTGATTCAAGGCCACAAATAGCACTGGAATGCCTTCAACACCTTCCATAGCTGCCATACTTCAAACTTCATTCCAAAATAGAGCTGACAAGAAATACTTGTCAGCATGATGCCACAGGAAAAAATTCCCCAAAAGCATGATGCACACATACATCATATAACGGGCGTGTATTGAAGTTACCAAGGGTTTACTACCAAACAAACTTAGCATTTGGAAAAAAGAAATAAAGCCCAAAGTGAGTCTATTCGATCCCATTTTCATTTTCTAAGTCATAAAACTTTGCATTGGTTCCCTAATATGCTATAGCATTGTTCGGCTGCAAAACTATGCAAAAATATTGTGTTTGTTAAAAAAAAAATGTATTGTTATTCAATGTCTCTGGGACATTTTATATATATAAATTACACACGCTTACATGTCGATGGCTAGAAGCTGTGTTATACTAATTCTGCAATATCACCAGGAGTGACAAGACAATGTAGCATGTGACCAGACCAGGAACAGCCTGCACAGTGTTAAACTGACTATACTGTCAGTTGTACCATGGACTGGCTTAAATTGTGGCGACTGATAACTTTTAGAAGGATTCTTGTGGTGTGGTGGGGAGAAAGAGACAGCGTGATGCATTTACAGAAGCTTGAACATTTAATAGCCTGGGCAGCAAAAATATATTTTAACCACAGAAGAGCCACTCCTAGTCAGCCTCTTTGAAGATACGTGGTAATGAATGAAGCATGCTGGGTTTCAGGCAAGAAAATTCCCAGCAAGCGCCAAGAGTCTTGGGAGAAGGAACACTTTCAGTGACAGACCACTGCAGATTAAAGGAAATTCAGCAGGAAACTGAAATATGTTTTAAGATGATTAATAGATTTTGACTTCCTGCAAAATTAAAGCTCTGGTTTCATGATCTGATCTTTTCCCTTGTCTTTTGTATTCATTGGCAGCAGAAAGCAGGAAGGATGTTGTCAAGAGCAGAGCAGGTTGGTTCTAAAGGCTACCAGTACCTAGGGAAGTGGCTAGTATTCATGGCCAGAGCACGTGGTCATGTTCCCTGTCCTAACTATTGCTACCCTTGGGTACTGTTGTGGCCGTTGACGTTTAATAAGGTGTGGCTAAATGTCAAGCTATCCTGCAGTCCTATGTTATAAAATGATGTGTCTCTGCCTAGAGAGGGTTAAACGGAAGGAGACGCTACAGAAAAGCCAGAAGAAGTGATGGACACTCGAGGAATGAGATTTGGATGGAATTTCAACTTGAACACTGAGTTCCATTTTTTTATGGGTTCAAATCGCTTCCTATGTATATTTTGGGCTTTTGATTTTCTTTCTTTTTTCCTCCCTTACTGAATAATTTTAAATCAAATGCTGATATGAACGGAGGTATTTGGTCCCTGTGACTTATTCTCTTCAGCATGTATTTCTACAATACTTGATCTTGTTTGCTATGACTAAAGATAAGCAAAAGAAAGACATTGTTATTTTTAAGCTCCTTTGACCTTCGCTGGGGTTTCAGGTTTGACTCTTCAGATATGAATCCAAAACCTGCGCCTCTGGTTTTGGGCCTGAGATAAATCCAAACCTAGAGGGAAACTATTCTCCAGTGCTCATTTGGTTGTTGATTCAGCCAAGCCACATCTAAGGAGGGGAGGGGATGAAACCATCACAGTTTTGAATTATGGGATTTCAAACATGATCTCAGATCATAAACCTAATCCAGGTTTTGAACGTCACTTCCCTGGCCCAGGTCGATAGTTCAGAGTTGCTTTTGAAATACAGCGCTGAGCTCACCCTCATGACGACATGTTGCAGCCCCTTCCTTTGGGGCGGCAGCAACAGTCATCCCTCATGTTCCTCACATCGTCTCCTCGATTCTCTTTTGTCTCCTTCTCTCAGGTTTTTCTCTCCACTAACTTTTCAGCTCCCTCATCTCAGCCCTCTGCTTTATCCCTCTAGCTCTAGTGTTTATCTCTCCAGAACCTGATAGTCTTTTATCCTTTCACAGCCAATTCCCTCCCGTTCCACAGCTGTTCCTCTGCTTTTAACCTCCAGACCTCAAATCCACCTAACCCTACCATGCATTTTCCTTTTATCCATCCATCGTCTGTGCTTGCTTCTCTGCCCCATCATTTCCCCCACTACCCGGCATTAGCCTACCTTCCATTCTACTACTGCTCTGACCCCCCACCTTCCTTTCTCCCCATCCAGTCTTTCTTTTCCTGCCTCTTGGCTGCTATCCCAGCTCATGCTACAAACAAAGCCTGCTCAATCTTCTGGACTACAAAAAGATCCAAACATCCCTGCACCTCCTGTTCATCTACCTCCCTTTCTCTACCAAACACTTCACTCATTCCACTCAACGCCAAGATCTAATTCTAGGCCACAATCCATATTTTTAAAATAATTAATGTAGAAATTAGAGGGATAAAATACGTAATACTGTGTATATTAATTTGTGTTATTACTGGAAAGACTACACAGAGCTATTTAATCAACCATTCATATCTGTAGTAAAGCACTTCTAAACAAATGGATTTTGGATTCAAGAGAACATGGCTGCTCGTACAAAGTTCTCTGAGGATACACCTCGTAGCAGATCTCATCTATGTGTGCTATGCAGCTGTTACAGTATTAATACAAATATGCTTCTAGAAAATATATCTGAAAGGTCACTACACATTGATGACAGAAAATGTTAAAGTGTCTGTATTTCAACTGTTTTGGAAGGAAATCAGATTCAGGCATAGTCCTGTTTATCATTATTTGTTGTAGCACCAGCAATGTGCCTGCCTGGCAATGAGCGACTATTACATAATAAGAAACAGGTCCCTGCCCTGAGCGACTTACAATTTAGGATATAGATTTGAGCAGAACTGGGTACTTAAATTACTAAAATTTTCATGTACTGTATCAGGTACTGATGGGTTACCTGGGTACCAACTGGGCACCAACCCGGATACCTTCCAAAATTGGTAACTTTTGGTACTGATTTACCTCCCAATCCTCTTCCCTGTCAATTGCCATTGACAGGGTCTCCATCCTCCCTGTTCCCCATGCCCGTAGCTTGGGCTTCATCTTCGACTCGCACCTCACCTTCAAACCCTACATTGACTCCGCTGTCAAATCCTGCTGCTTCTCCCTCCACAACATTGCTAAGATCCGCCCTTTTCTGTCTGTCTCCTCTGCCAAAACTCTCATTCATGTCCTAGTCATCTCACGCCTCGACTATTGTAACCTCCTCCNTATTCTGCACAAGCTCCTCATCTTCACCTACAAAGCCCTTCACAACCTTGCTCCTCCCTACCTCTCTGCCCTGATCTCCCTCCGAACCCCCTGGTCATGCACTCCGCTCCTCTTCCATTCCCTCCCTCAACCTCCCACGCTTCCCCTGCTCCCCCAACCACCTTTGTCCCTTTTCCCTTGCTGCCCTGCATGCCTGGAACTCCCTCCCTGCCCTTGTCTGCCTTGCCCCCACCCGCCACACCTTCAAGTCCCTCCTCAAAACCCACCTCTTCCGCTTTGCCCTTCCTAACTCCTGCTAATCATCCCCACCCAGGATTATCCCCCACCTGTTATCTGCAAACTCCCAATTTACTGTAACCACGCCAAGAACGTGTACCTGAGTTCTCGCATCCTCATGAATGTCGCATCCCTTGTCTCTCCCTCTGTTCCCCCTTCCCTGTCTCCCCTCCCCCTGTCTTTACATTGTAAGCTCTCAGGCAGGGACCGTGTCTATCTTGTTTTTTGTAAAGCACCAGGTACATCGCTGGTGCTATATAAATGCTTATAATAAATAATAATAATAATAATAATAATAATAATAATAATAGGATGGAAAACTAAAAAATCAGGACAGAAGTAATAAAAAAAGAGAGACTGGAAGTTGATTTTCTGTAACTCTTAAGTTGATTTTCCAGGATTGCAAGTCAATTTTCCAGGACAGAAAATCAATAATTGGGTGTCAGAAGCCAGTAAATCGATAGAAAAGTTTAAAACAAAAATCAGTACTGGAAGTTGACATTCCAAAACTGGAAGTCAACTTTCTAGAACATGGACTACCCAAATCAGGTTGCAATCGGGCACCAATTGCTACTGTTGGGTCAGTTTGGGTACTGGATATTTAACAAGTATATTTGTTTTTGTGGGTACTCGTTTCAGCTCTTATGCAGTGTATCCTCTGCCAGAGCAGTTTTCTGCTACACAGCAAAGGAAGCCTTTAAAGACAGTCAGAATTGTGTCTCTTTCTTAATGATCTATGGCTGCAATCCCAAACTGCCTGTGTGAGGCTTGCACGCAGCTTCCGCACAGGTACCATGTGGCACAATGCCCCCATAATGGGAATGTGCACCGTTTGTGTATGTGCGACTGCATACCATGCAGCACATGCAGGACACATGTGGTCAGCCCCATGTGTCTCTAATATAGTATAATACCTGACATAAGTGCTCTATAAAGGGACATTTTCAAAAGTGCTCAGCTTACCTTTCTTCCCAGTAAAGTCAATGCCAATGTAGCCATTGATTTCAGCAGAAGCAGAGGAAAGCCAGCTGTGAACAATTTGACTGTAAAGTTGTTACTGGGACTAATCTGAAGTTTGGGGTGTCATTTGATAGAACCTGGGAGCAGCACCTCCTTAATCATGGTTCTTGATCCTGACCTTGGTTTGCCCACTTCCCAACGACCATTCTTGCATTACTGCTTCAGGTTCTGGACAATGGGGTGAGGAGCAGGCATACACTGTCCTTCCTGTACTCTCTTGTTCCTGGCAGTGGCAGGCTCTCTAATGCTGCTTGCATCAGATGCTCCCTTATGAGGGAGGGGCTTGGCTCAGCAAGGGAACAAGGCAGATCCATCCCATGCTGTTATGTGTGCCCACCAGCTGCCCTGTCCTGCTTCTATTCCCTCCCCTCCATAGGGGCAAAGATGAATACCCAACAGCCTGATGACCCATCCCAGTTTCCTCCCACCTCCACCCCTCACCTCCCATTCAGTGCTCCATCTCCAGAACTTTGTCTTTCATGGAATTTTCCCAAAATGATGCCCCTGTTTGAAATCATCTGTGTTCCTCACTGCTCATGACTGCAAGTCAATAAGGAAATGACAATTAGAAATTTGTTAGAGTACAGCATAAGGTATTTTGTAGGTACTACAGATTCTACAATGAAACTATTTTATAAAACGTTATAGACAAAAACATTTGTTTGTGTGAATAGATATGCACGTGTACACACATGGGGTGTGTGTGTGTGTGTGTGTGTATATATATAATATATATATATTCTAATCTATCTATCTATACACAACAAATATAATATAAATATAGACTTTAGGTAAAAACAGACATGTGGTTGGTAGAACTGCTCCCCAGGCTGCCCCATGGCAGAAAATCCTGGACGACACAGCCTGTGTCAGATCGGGGCACTAACCTGACATGACCGCAGCCGGGGAGCTGACCTGCCGGTTACATGACCTGGGTACGGCCGGGAGCGGAACAAACATGTGGGCAGCCAGCCCCACCCATGTTGTGCTGTGATGGGCAGACATGGTGGCCAATGTCTGCCGGACATGGCAGCCTCTGGTCTGGGAAAGCCACAGCCGCACAGATGTACTTGCCTGTTCTGGCCTGCTTTGGCCTTAGCCCAGGCTGTGACCTTGGAAGTTGTCTGGAGGTCATGGCCTGGGCTAGCCCCAACACTTCCTGGACCAATCTCAGGCCAACATCCGGCGGTGCATGGTTATACATGTTGCCAGGTCCTGAACCAAAGCGGGCCTGGAATTTCTCTCCCCGTTGTGGTTTGGCCCAGGACCTGGCAGCATGTGTAACCATGAGCCACTGGATTGCCCTGGGTAGTGTTGGGGCTAGCCTGGGCCATGACCTCCGGACAACCTCCAAGGTCACAACCTGGGCTAAGGCAATATAATATATATTATAAATATATAATTTAAAGACAGTTGTTTGGAGCTGCTTAGGGATCAGATGTTAGAAGCAGTCCCGGTGGAGATGGATTAGTGGCCAGAGTGCTGTGAGTCAGTCAAAGGTCCATTATAAATGCGATTTGTGTATAATTGCAAATGTCACACCTGTTCTGGTGTTAAAGAGAAGGCTCACATCTCCAGTACAAATTTCACAAGCAGTGAATATAGTTTTAAAATAAAATAAAATAAAATAAAAACCTTACAGAATTGGAGTATAAAAGGGGGAATTCTAAACTTGTATGAGTAGAGGGAAAGAAAGTAATCTTTTAACAGCATGTAAATTTTTTATGAATCAAGCTCTAAATAAGGAAAACTCCTGAGCTGGGGATTCAGAATAGCAGCCAGAGAGAGCTGATTTGTTACTAAGGCTCAAGAACAATATTTATTTACAGAATCAATCCGGAAATAAAACTAATGCTTGCATCAGCACAAAAGGTTGCAAAAATAAAAAAGAAGGCTTAATAAAATATACAGTGGAAAAGAAAAGAAGGATGAAAGCTGCAGTACAGCCACCCGGCCCTCATCCGTCTGTGTAAGTAATAAAACGGAATACAATGTAATGCAAAGTAACAATTGGAGGATTCCGGATTCCGAGGCAGGATTCCAAAGAGAGTTGCCAGCTTTTGTTGTGGTGCAGAGGGAGTTATGAGCCCTGTTCTTGTGTCTGATCCACAACAAATAAACAAGTATAGCATAGGTCAGTTTTTGAGCCTTGTCATCCTAGCTCAAGCTATAAAGACTTTAAAAAAAAAATCTGGAGATCCCCGCTTCAGGCCTTGGTATGGGTGGGCTGGGTGGCAGATGTGCATCACGTGGACACACTGCAAGTCTTCCTGCATAGCTTTCCTTTTGGAGTGTGGTGAAAAGGCTGTGATAAAGCCAGAACCAACCCTTACTTCCTTTTAATTAATCTTGAGTTGACCCAAAACAATGGCAACCACAAGTGGTTGGTTTTGCCTCTCTGATCCGCAGCTCCTGGCCCTAGCAGAAACTTCAGCAACAGGAAGCCTGCTCTAACTTTGGCTGCTTGTGTAAGCCAACTTGCCCCCTCCTCCTTGTGCCTGTGAAGTTGGTCTCTGGCCAGTTCTGATTCACTTTGTGCTACGTAAGCCGTGGCCAGTCCTCTTTCTCTGAAGCCATTGACATTGGTCATATTCTGGAGAATTTGACCAGGTTGAGCCAGGTTGAGTAAGCGATTACTAATGAACTAGGGGACACTCCATGAAACTAACTTGTAGCAGATTTGAAACAAATAAAAGAAAGGTGTTTTCCCCCCTCTCAATGCACAAATAACTTGTGGAATTTGCTGCCAGCAGATATGGTATAGCTGCAGGTGGCATCTCTGGACATCCCAGGATGCCCCAGTAATACCTGCATTTTCGGGCACTGGGTACCTGATGTGAAAGACCAGGTACCCTGTCGAGTGCCCACTAGGGGTGCCTGAAAATGTGGGTATTATCCATGGGTAGCAAACATGCTGCCCACTGCAGGTCTAGGGCCCTGTTGGGTACTTCGCCCAAGCAACCGAGATTGGCCACTTTCAGAGACAGGATGCTGGGCTCAATGGACCATTGGCAGTATGCCACTACTTATGTTCTTGTGAAAAACCTTATTGACTGGCCAAAGAAAGGGACTATTGTCCTTTTCACACAGACACTCGAACACTGATAAAATGGGTGTTACATTTTATTATACATGTTGTAGAGCACCCATAGAGCACACCTGCAGCCCTGAAACATGTATAAAAAAATGTAACACTCATTTTATCAGTGTTAAGAGTCTCTGCGTAAAAAGGGCCAGAGTCCTGGTAATCCAGAGGTTTTTACCATAGGCCATTAGCAACAGGTAATATATAGTCTATGGGTAAGGCCACATGAGACATTCCATTAACCCACACTGGGCAACCTTACACCACATTAGCCTGCAATGCAGCTGACCATCAGTCTGGTAGCTGCCAGATGTTTGCTCACTTCTGCCCCACGGCAGCTGATCTGCGATGTGCCCCAGGTGCCACACGATGTGCCCCATGGCAGCTGATCTGCCCCACGGCAGCTGATCTGTCTGCCAGAGAAGTCTGGTGATGCATCACGGGCTACTGTTGTCCTGCCTGGGTGAATGTCGAGTATCAGGCCTTCTCCTGTGCAGCCCTGCCCTGTGGCAAGACCTGCCAGCACCAGAGATCTGTGGGTGTAGTTCGTCATTCCGGTGCATCTACATCATTGCATGGGGTGAGATAGTGAGTGGGCTGGGGGGGCTTGGGTGGGACGGGGCTGAGAGCCTGCCTATATAGATAATGCCCCGGCCTTCCTCGCAGCATGGGGATGGGACTTGAGACAGTGGCCTGCCCACCCGCCTGGTTTCCCTGTGGGGGGACAGAAGTCTGGTGACTAGGTTTGCCCTCCTTGAGGCAGGCAGGGGATCCAGGGGGCCGTGCCTCCTGTGGCTTTATCTCTAAGGCTTGTTTGTCAGTAAATGAAGTGAGCTCAATAAAAGGGTGTCCGTTTCAGCTGTATTATAGTTTATGAAAACAGTATGCCATCTCAGGGATGTAACCGATAAAACAGGGTAGCACCAAGGTCAATCTAGCGAGACTGGTGAGGAGAGAGAACTAAGTTAGGAATCTAATAGCAACTTTTCAGGAATCCAAAACTATCTAAAGCTGGGTCCACTGCTTTTGTTATTCCCACAAGACCAGGAAGTTCATAACAGTCCCAAAAAAAAGGAGGAAGAAGGGATAATGATTCAGACTCTGAAAGCAAAGGTTAATTGCTGTTCAAAGTGCCTTGCTGCGAAGACAGATTCTAATTTCTCATATATATTAATAGATGTGGAAGGCGCTCCATTGCAGTGGCATTTTCCAAAACTTTTATCAGTTTAATTTGAAATTTACTTAACATGTACAAAAGGGGCCAAAGAAGCAAAAATTTCAAGTGGCCTTTACATATTCCTGGTTGTGGGTCTTAATCATGCAGTTCTTGTATTGCATGACTCCCCAAAGCCAGGCCAGCCGGAACCCCTGCCCACCCCATGGAGGTACAATGCAGCTGCCACACTTTGGGCTGGTGGGGGTAACTGTCCAAATGAGCAGCTCCCCCTGCCCCTGTATAGCTGTTGTCTGTTTCTCCATGCCACAGGTCCAGCCAAGGAGCCAGCCACAAAGGGCGGGACTCTCTCTGTGCTGCAGGATCAGGTTCTCTTCTGTCAGACAGCTGATGGGGAGCTTGCCTCCCCCAATCAGCTGTTTATTGGACGGGGAGAGTGTACGCGCGTCTCCAAGACCCTCCTCCCCATATCAGCTGTCTAGCGGATAGGAAGAGCATGCTTCTCCGGGCCTGATCCTTGGACCTTGCTTCACAGTGGGCCTGCATGGCTGACCAGATGGGAAGCAGCCCATTAGCCCAGCTGAGGTAGCAGTAGCCTGCAATGTGTCATTGACCTTCTCTGGCCGGTGCATTGTGTGGCAGCCGGCCCGCTCCCATGGGGCAGGAGTGGATGAGCATCTAGTGGACACCAGCCAGACAGCCTGCTGCATTGCGGGATAACTTCTCGTGTGGCCTTACTCATCAGATCGCCTACCTTCAGACTCTGGCTTTCTGCCACAAGTCCATCCTTCTTCTCTAAGTATGACTAACATTTTATGAGATACTGTAGCTCTGCCATATTATATATGACACCATATACATGTTCTGGATCACAAGGTTGAATTCCATAAAACTGACACATATATAGATAATCACTGAGCACAACAAGGAAAGGAGAGGAAAGTTAGCATCCTGTAACAAGGTGAGGTTTTTTCTAGACAGTTAAGTCTTCTTCCTTCTTAAAGATCAGAACATATTTTTGCTTTCGCAAATGCAGTTTATTTTGCAAATCAAGGTGATTGCACACATTTCAGCTTGTCAAATGTTCAGCCTTTCGACCATATGTCTGTCGACCTTATGGACTACCAACTTTATGGGATTCGACCATATGTCCAGATCCCGATATATATGAGGGCCAGCTCTAACATAAGAGCTTTACGGTAGTAGTGTAGTAAACCATAATGTTTGCAGATGGCTGTAATAAAATCATTCAGGAGAGGAAAGGTGCAGGTACGTAAAGCCTTCAAAGCTTCTTCTCCTGAATAAACAATTTGATCTAAATAATGCAATGTGAAGCACATTTTCAGCAAGAAGCAACCAATCTGGTCCAAAATGTTGCTTTTAATATTCTCTCCTAATCCCATGTGTACAGTAACCTCCTTTTTTTTTTTTCTACATGGGATTTAGTTGAAAAAATGAGAGGAAATGCCCAAGGATGAAAAAAAAAATCACAAGACAGAGAAGTTGTTTTTTTTAAAGCACTATCTTATTCCTCAATGAAATGTTACCAGTTTAAAAAACAAGCAAACAAAAAACCCATAGCAGTAATGTTTTTTCAGCTTGAAAATTATAACCAAAATTTTGGGTTTTATTACAAATTGTTCATATCTTCAAATTGATTTTTAATTTCACCTGTATCTTCCAGATAGATTGCCATAGGCATCAGGACTGGTTAAACAAGACATAATTGCAGGGATAAGGTAATGTAACTCCACTGCTTGATTGATCTTATTATGCCCTCCTGATTTAGTAACAAAGAATGGGGCTAATGTTCATGCTGCCCAATTAATGGATGCTTTCAAAGTAGGTGCAAGAAACCTCAGGCTGGTCCGTTATAGAATCACATGCCTATAGGGCAGCGTTTCCCAAACTCTAGAGAGAAGACTGTGGAATGAAAAAGACTTTCTTTAAATAAACAGGGCAATGAAATATGTTTACAATGGTTTCCAGAATGACAGTTTTCATTATTCAAGGCTGGAGGAGCGTGGCCACTGTGTGGCACTGTCACGGAACAGCCACTCGGGTCAAGTGCATTTGGGAGCAATTCTAACAGGCAGTTCCCAGACACTAGCCATGTCAAGCTGACATGTCCTGGCTGTGAGCACTGGGGAACATGGGCTCCCCAGCACTTGTGGCCAATTCCTGTGACTTGCAAAGGCCGTGTCCCCCACCCACAATGCTTATGAGCAGTGGACTGATTTGCTGGCATGGGTGGCTGCCGCTGTTCATATGGGCCGAGGATGCGTGGCCGCCGGTTGCCAAGCACCTTTTTAGTTTGCCTCGCATGGCGCACTCCAGGGTTCTCAGCAGTGCTCCATGAGTGGCTGCTGCGTGGCTATCAGGAGCACGAATACCCCTGCTCCACCTTCAGTGAGTAGCTCCTGGGTGGCCATGCGTGTTAGCATCTCGTTTAAACACACCCATAGTTATGGGGAAATCTTCCAATTCTGAAGTGAGTGTAACTGATGCAGAGAGGTCAGACTGAGTCTGCAAAAAGCCTGTAATAATAACTCTGTGGTGCTAACTACCCTCTTCACATCAGTGACTGCTCAGTCAGATGCAAGTGATGATTTCTATGCCACCCATACTAACTGTGTTACAGATGAGCAGGGGATGTAAGAAAGGAGAGAAAGGGTCATATTATGAACCTCTACATCAGTATTTTCCAATATATGTGTTGCAGGGGAGGGAGAATGGAACGCTAGCAGGGGCGTGCACAGAGCACATATAAAATGAGCTACGTAGGCCTTTAAAAACACACAGCTGGGCTACAGAGGAGGAGAGGAAGTGGATTAGATATGATTTTCCTAAAAGGGGGTCAGTTTGCAAAACACTTTGGGGAAACACTATGGTAAGAGTTTCCAACCTTATACAGTGAGTGAGTGACTGACTTAGCCCCTAAAGCATGAGAATATCGTTTGCATTCTAATGTAACTGGATGTTCATTGCATTATTTAGAGCACTCATGACTTTCTATCAAAACTTGTTGAACCAGTTGTGTGAGGCTTTCCATTTCTTGGTCCAGTCCTTCTCTGGAGTCACATCTTCACCTTTTAGGTGACATAAGATACCACAGTAAATGTGAGCGGGACTGTCAGGTTCTTGGTTTTGCACTCATCTTTATTTTAGGCTACTATTTCACAATAGCCCCCACCTTTCCTTTTTCCTAGGACCTAGTCATTGAGTGTCTTTAGACATAAAGACAATGGGTGCCTGAATGTGTGTTTTGACCTTAATATGAACACCGGTTTGGCCCTGTGTTTATCATGTGGTGCTGCTTAGACACACAGCCCATCTTGGGGCAAATCGGTGTTTTGCTCACCACCCAATCTCAGCACGCAAGTTCTGCCACCTCGTTCCCCGAGTTGTACCTGCTAACACGCCATGCGATATCATTAGATACAACGTTGGCCACGTGTTCAGCCAGAACACGCAAATTGTCCTTGTGATGCAATGGTGTTCACATCACATGTTCCACGGGTGGCCAAATTGGTGTTGGGATTGTTACGGTGGTTACACACAATGGCCAAACACGTGCTTAGAGGTTTTGACACCCGATCTTTGTTATGTCTAAAGACGCCCATAGAAACCTCTTCACTCACCGCATTCTTGAAAGAAACACTGCACCATATCCCAGGCTCTATGAAGTGAAAACGTACGGTGTAACTCTCCTTCTTCCCAAGCACTCCAGGCCACTACACATTAAAATTGAAATGAATATTTTCTGAAAATTCATTGAATTTGCCAATTTGATGAAAGACTATTCATTCCCACTGTATATGCGTTGAGGTTTTTGTTTGGTTTCTCTAGGGTTTTTTTTTGGGTCACTTTTGTTGGGTGTTTAGTTATTTGACTGGAAATTTGATTGAATAACTGAACCCCACCCCTAAAAAACAGGGGGATTTAACAAACAGGTGAATATTCTTTGTCATGCAAATATTCATCCAGATATTCAGAGTGTAATCCAAAAGTTATGTATCCAGAACTTGCTATTAATTTCAGCACTACTATGCATGTTACCCCAATGAGCCACTTTAGTTTAGACAATTCACCGAGGGCCAGATTCTACAGCCCCCAAATCAATGGGAAAGTTTCCATTGGGTCCTGAGGGAAAAACAAGATTATTAAATTCACTAGCCATGTCAAGTACTCTGTTTTACTCTCCCTGGTGTGACTAGCATAGCCTTATTTGAATCACTGTAGCAGAGGTACTTGTTCACATGACATGCTGAGTGTCCTCAACTCATAATGAAAGCAAGAGATTCATTCTGTCGTTTATGAATGTTTTTTTTGATGAGCCAAAAAGATATTAAGACACAACCAAAAAAACCCCAAACAAACAAATAAACAAGTAAAGAAAAATCCAACTGAGCTAAGCAAAGCACATTATTTCTTCCTTGTTGAAAGTCTCAGCATATGCTGCATCTTATGTTGCACAAGTGTCCTCATTAAATATTATGAAATGTACAGCATGCAGTGAAATTCTAACGGCACATTTAAGGCATCCCTACCTGTGTGCTCATATTTGTGTCGCAGAAGGGAACTGCTTTTCTGGAATGTCTTGTCACATAAGTCACATGCATACATGCCACTGTCTGTCTTCTTGATCTTCTTTCGGGACAGGCAGGAGTCAGAGTCTGTCATGTCTTCTAGACCTGACATGTAATCTGGTGTTCCATCAAGCAATTCTCCCTGCAATGCAACCAAACCATTTATGTAAAATATGGCACTTCCTGTGCTCTGTGTCTTCATGCTATGCCTTACTTTGTTAACATAGATTGAATTAGGAAGTTTTTCTATAAAATTCATGATGCTGGGCATGATGTCCACCAAGATCTCATTCTGCAAAAATTACTTAACATAGGTGTTACAAGGATGAATAGTCCCATGGGCTCATGGACAATTCCTGGTGGTAGTACCTCTGCCCAGTAATAAGCCAAAAGTGATGGAAAAAAAACAACTATATTCTGATCCTGAAAATACTTATGTGAGTGTTTAACTGTACTGTGTGTAGTCCTAATGATTTAAATTGGATAGAAGAAAAAGTAAGCACCCACATTAAGTCTTTGTAGGATCCAGGCCTTGGTTTCCAACCACCTGGGAACATTCCATCTTCCTTGGGACGCATTGTAATAAAGGGTCGTATGATTTATCTAAACAGAGAATTTGTGAAATCAAATTGTTTTTAGGGAGCAGGTAATGCTACCATTCAAGGAAGACTATATTTATCATAAAAGGTCTTTAAATATTTTGTAATTAAATAAATATGAGCAACAGCTAAAGATCTTTCCATTCAAAACTCAGTTATATCCTGTATCTGTAAAAAAGGTTTTAATTGAATTTTATAGTTAGGTACAAAGTGTTATTATTATGCAATCCATTTAAATGTATGTCTCTCGACTAAAGGCCTCAGGCTATATTTTATATTTAATTTTGTAATTTGAAATAGGGAATATTAATAAAACTTTTTATCAATGTTCTATCTATGTTAAAACAGCCTTCAGCATTAAGCAATAATGAATCTGGATCAGTAAATTATTAAATTTCTTGATATTTATTTTGTCTTGATCCAAAGAGAGTGCAAACTTGCATGATAACATACATTTCCATTTGCTATCACACAGTTCAGTTTTCTTAGACTAGGTTTGCACTAATTAATATTAGAGAAGATTAAATAGGCTTAAATACATTTACAAAGAGGGCAGATGTACTGTAAATTGGAATAGTGGAACAGCTGTTATGGAGGTGCAGTGCTATTTATGCTCCTATTGTGCAAAAAGGGATTACTGCCTATAATGTTAAACCATACCTGATTTTCACATTTGAAACTATTAAACATTTACTAGTCAGTAAAATTACTAATGGAGCATAATAGGTCATAAGGGAATGTCCAAAAATGTAAAGAATTATTCTTTAAGTTTTAAGTTGTAGATTCACACCCAAGAACTACTAAATAGTCACTCAGAGTGAACTTTCTCGGAAGAAGTAGGTCATAGGTTTTGTATCCACTGACTCTTTCCTCTGCCTCTGGACTCTCAGGAGGTCTCTCAAGAGTCAATGCTGGGGTCAGGGGAGGCGACTGAATGACTGAGGGGAAGAAGTAGCAGTGCTAGAGGCAGGGCAAAGTTGGTGGTATTCAAAATAAGATGGCTGCTTTATCAATTCTATGTAATCCTCCTGGGGGGCTCTAAGACTGCAGTGGGCAAAGAGCATCCTTGGTGGGAAGTTTCACTGACACTACAGTGTAAGGAACCTGAAAGACTTTGCATAAGGCCATAGCCATTGGGGATGTACAGGTCCTCTGAATGGATGACCTGATGATCTGCCCCAACACAGGTGGTCTCTATAAATGAAGGCAAATCCACCATCACAAGGGTGATGAGGTTTCCCAGAGGGGATCTTTGTTGAGAGTTTTCTCCTCTCAGTTGTGGGAGCAGTGGATGCTAAGCCATTTTAACATAGAAAATGCTATTTATTCAGTAATATTTAAAAACAGCTGTCAAGTTTGTTCAGAGGTACTCTTTCCTGTATTTGAATAAACATGCTTATAATATCCTCATATTGGTTCCATTTCTTCTTCTAACCCCTGATTTTTTTTTTAATTCCAAACTAAAATAACCTGTTAGCTTTGTTGATTGAAAACATAATTTAACTTTGGGGACTATTTTCTACATATAAGGGGATACATGATGCTAAATTGTAACCTTCCAAGACAAACTGGGCATGGCTATTTACCTGAAAACCTTGTTTCCGCTGGTACTTTCTCCTTTGCTGCATATCAGAAAAAGTAGCTGCTCCAGTTGGATAAGTATAGGCCATATGTGGTAGGAAGCTCATTTGATCTATTCCTGGGTATGGTCGCAGCCCAGGAATACTGGTCTGGACTGGTGGCATAAAGGTGGCTGGGGGAAATGCGCTTTGTGGTGGAAGTGTTGTATATAAAGGTTTGGCACTAAATGGGTTCATACCAAATACCGGGTTAGTGCTTTTATCCAGATTATTTGAATTAGAAAACTCCTTCTTAATAAAAGTCAAGTTCAGTGGCTCATCTGAGTTTTCAGATGACGAAGAAATACTGTTGTGGTCTAAATTGATGCTATTTGATTTTGTTTTGTTCTTTGTGGCTATAATACTTTTGGGTTCCTTCATTTGTTTTGGTAAAGACAAGTCCAAAGGCTCAGCCTGAAGCTCCTCAGAGGAGAAACTGTTTGGAGTGTAAGAACTACTATGGGAGTTTTTAGAAGATGTGGAAGAAAGATTCAAAGGAGACGGAGTATTGCTCCTAGAGTGGTCCAATTTATCAACTGGTTTAATACTGGTAAAGTGAGTAGATTTTGTTAGCCTGAGAGGAGTATCACAGTTAGTAACACTGTTATGGAGTTCAGCTATAGATGGTGAAGTTATAGAGTCCACAGGCTTTAATGGGGATCTGGCTGACAAAGAGTCTTTAGTGGGAGTGTTATTGAGGGCAGCCAGCGCCACCTTGACACCACTCCTTTCCAGCGATGGTGACCTGGAATACTGGTAGACTTTTCTTTGTTCAAACCATTCCTTCACAAATTCCTGAGGAAGGCCAACGGCAATGGAAATTTTCAGTAGTTCATCAGAGTTGGGTTCCATATTCATAGCATAGTATGCTTTAAGTACAGACATGTGGTCCTTGTATGGATTGATGGGGCTAGTCATTCCTTTCTCAGAAAGTACTGATGACAATAGGAGGGTTTGCTTATCAACAAACACTCCAGGTTTGTTGGGAACCATGTTTTCATGAGGTTGAAGGACTGCCTTGATTTCTTCATTCATCTTACACAGGTAACGTTCATGCTGATGCAGGGGAATGGGACCAGGAAAGCTTTCTTTACAGAACTGGCATGAAAATGGAGTGGATATATTATGGTTCTCTAACATTTTATCTTCAGTTACCAGATCTATAAGGGTACGTAGCTTCTCTTTCTTAATATTACTGAGCTGCCTCCTTGAGTCCGTAGTCAAGCTCTGGAGGCAAGCTTTGGCTTCATTTACTTTTTCTAATGTATAGTCAATAATACTTTTAGTGGCACCATTATGGCTGACTACTGGAAGACCCACTGGTGGAATAGTAGGAGAAGTAACACCTTGTTCCTCAGCTTGAGAACATGGATCCTTCATATGATAACCCTTCAGCTTTGAGATCTCATCAGCCTTGCAGTCCATTTTCTGCCTGGAAACTGTGTTGTCCACAATCTGTAGGACCTTCTGCACCTCACTTAAATTACTACTGCCTATTGCAGGAAACCCAAGTAACGGTGCTTCCATCCCTACACCTAAGTGCTGCATTGGACTTTGGGCAGAAGCATGAACTCCTAAGGGGCTGGTTGTTCCAAGTGTACCATTAATAAAAGGACTAGCACCACCAAACCCATGTGTGGCCATAAGAACTTTGTAATCATTGAAATCTAGTGGTTCTTTTTTGATTTTCAGTAGGCCTGTTTGTTTAGACATATTCAGTGGTTTTCCATTCTCCAGCTTGTTTCTCAGTTGTGTAATGGCTGAATTAGTAGGAGAGGAAGATACAGAATTAGGAGAAGAACCCGTCTTGACATTGTTTCTCATTCGGCCATTTACGGAGATTAAGCCAATACATTTCTTGCTGCTGATGTGCGAACTATAGGAACCAGAATGGGAGAAACGTTTCTTGCAATTTGGACACTCATATGGTTTTTCACCTAAAATGAAAATTAAACAAAACATTAACTATTATTTGTAACAATCCTCTTCCACAGATTACATATGAAGGGTGACAAAGATTCATGAAACTTTGGGCATTTATTTTTCACACAAGACACTCTCCACCCACTACCCACCCACCCACTATACATATTACAGGGCACCCATAGGGCAACACTGCAGCCCTGAAACATGTATAGCGGGTGGGTGGTGAGTGGATAGTGGGTGGAGAGTGTCTTGTGTGAAGATGCCCTGTGACTTCACACTCTTATCATCACTGTAACGGCAGGGTAAGCCTCAAATCTGGGGCCATGTATCTGAGGCTGGTGTCTTCACAGCTTGGCTAGCCAATTCCTGGTGCCTGGTCCTATCCCTGAGAGGCCTAGCCTTTTCTAGGTAATATGTTCTTGCTCCATATGTTCTTCCTCCCACACGTCATATTGGCTGTCTTTGGCCAAGTAAGACTCCAAAGGAAACAGAAATTTGTCTGGGCAATGCAGTGCTTACCGTTCCTCACTGTCTGAGCCTGTCCTGGTCCTTGCCTCCCAGTTTTCATGGCCTGAGCTTTTCCTGGTTGTTAGTCCTCACTACCTGAGCCTGCCTGGTCCTTAATCCTCACTGCCTGATTCTGCCCAATCTTTAGTCGTTATTGTCTGAGCTTCTCCTGGTCCTTGCCTCCAGTCCTTGCTGCCTGAGCCTGCCTTGATCCTTGCCTTCTAGTCAGATGTGACTACCTGGGTCTTGTCCCAGTGCATGTTCCTGACCTCAGTACCAGTTCTGATCCACTGGCCCCTGACATGATCTTAGGTCCCAACTCAAGCTCTGTCTGCTTGACCCCTGACATCCACTTCCCATATCGTCAGTGGTGTAGTGATGCCTTGTTTTCATGATGTCGTACGATTTTATTGGACCTTGGTAAAAGGGAAAAAATCCCATCTAGTTCTCATCCAACCAGTAAACCCCTGTTTCCCTATTCCCGGCACTTCTGCAATCCCACTATCAGTGCTAGAGTGCTTCTTAGGACATTGTATGGGGACCTTGAATGTGGAGAACTTGATTGACCACTGTCGGAGACAGGTGCTGGGCTCGATGGACCATTGGTTCAACCCAGTATGGCATTACTTATGATCTCATATGGGTCAGGCAGGGACTGAGCATATGGGGCAGGCTGCTATGCCCTGCATCCGTGGCGTTTTTCTGAGGACAAAGGGCGTAGTTGTCAGTTGCCCACCCCGGAGCCGGTTAAACATCTGGTGGCTACCGAACATACGACACCACTGAATTGCATGGTAAGGCTGCCCAATATGGGGTAACTCTACCCAACTCAAGGTAACATCTCGTGTGACTGCACTCAGTATCACTTGGACTGCTTTCACACTACTGCACCTGTGCATATTTCAGCTCCGCGAGAAACTGCGGGAGCCAGAATCTGCATGAGGTTCAGGTGGTCTGAAAGCACATATGCAAAGATACAGAGCTGGATTTCCTGCTCTGTATCTCTGCGTGTGTTTCCCAGAAAAGCTGCATGGGGGTTGCTTTCAGGCTGGCTGAACCCCATGCAGATTCTGGCTCCTGCAGTCTCGCGGAGTCAAAGTATGTGCGGGGGAGATGGTGCAAAAGTGGTCTTATTCTAAGCCTTGGATGTCAGGCAGGTGGGTGGAAGTTTTCCCAGCACTTTAAAGAAAGATGAGTCAGTGCACCTTTGCCACCTTCCCTTTCACATGCTGTGGGGAAGAGTTGGACAGTGTGTCATGTAGACTTGGCCAAAGTTTAAGTGATATTGATAAGTTACTGTACGTAACTGGGGTTGTGAATGCTGTGCTTTGGTCAGTTGCTGCCTCGCCTTGACTTTAGCAGTCCTGAAGCCAATTATTAATAATGAATTATTATGAATAATAATATCCCATTAGGCAACACAGAATCTGCAAAGTCACCAGTCTGATTGCAAAATTAAACTCTCTGTTTGATATAGGTGATTCTTCTGCTAAAATAATACAGCAAAATCCAGAAAACCTTCTCACAAAGACACCCTGGTACTAGAGCAAGGCATACTGGAAATACCTGGGTCCAGTCCTGTAATCCCTTCTGCAGAAATGAGTCCTGGCAATTGTTTAGCACTACAATGGGATCAGGGGCGTAGCTAGGGTGAAATAGGCCCCTGGCCAAGAAATCAAGATGGCCCCCCTCTTTGTGTCNGTGTTCACATCACATGTTCCACGGGTGGCCAAATTGGTGTTGGGATTGTTACGGTGGTTACACACAATGGCCAAACACGTGCTTAGAGGTTTTGACACCCGATCTTTGTTATGTCTAAAGACGCCCATAGAAACCTCTTCACTCACCGCATTCTTGAAAGAAACACTGCACCATATCCCAGGCTCTATGAAGTGAAAACGTACGGTGTAACTCTCCTTCTTCCCAAGCACTCCAGGCCACTACACATTAAAATTGAAATGAATATTTTCTGAAAATTCATTGAATTTGCCAATTTGATGAAAGACTATTCATTCCCACTGTATATGCGTTGAGGTTTTTGTTTGGTTTCTCTAGGGTTTTTTTTTGGGTCACTTTTGTTGGGTGTTTAGTTATTTGACTGGAAATTTGATTGAATAACTGAACCCCACCCCTAAAAAACAGGGGGATTTAACAAACAGGTGAATATTCTTTGTCATGCAAATATTCATCCAGATATTCAGAGTGCAATCCAAAAGTTATGTATCCAGAACTTGCTATTAATTTCAGCACTACTATGCATGTTACCCCAATGAGCCACTTTAGTTTAGACAATTCACCGAGGGCCAGATTCTACAGCCCCCAAATCAATGGGAAAGTTTCCATTGGGTCCTGAGGGAAAAACAAGATTATTAAATTCACTAGCCATGTCAAGTACTCTGTTTTACTCTCCCTGGTGTGACTAGCATAGCCTTATTTGAATCACTGTAGCAGAGGAACTTGTTCACATGACATGCTGAGTGTCCTCAACTCATAATGAAAGCAAGAGATTCATTCTGTCGTTTATGAATGTTTTTTTTGATGAGCCAAAAAGATATTAAGACACAACCAAAAAAACCCCAAACAAACAAATAAACAAGTAAAGAAAAATCCAACTGAGCTAAGCAAAGCACATTATTTCTTCCTTGTTGAAAGTCTCAGCATATGCTGCATCTTATGTTGCACAAGTGTCCTCATTAAATATTATGAAATGTACAGCATGCAGTGAAATTCTAACGGCACATTTAAGGCATCCCTACCTGTGTGCTCATATTTGTGTCGCAGAAGGGAACTGCTTTTCTGGAATGTCTTGTCACATAAGTCACATGCATACATGCCACTGTCTGTCTTCTTGATCTTCTTTCGGGACAGGCAGGAGTCAGAGTCTGTCATGTCTGTCTCTTATACACATCTAGATGTGTATAAGAGACAGCCCTTCTCCTGGCCCATAGTGGCTTCCCCTATCTCACCTCTAGTTCAGCCTACCTTCCATTTTCCCTGTGAACTTCTATTAAGGCAAGAAAGTGGAGGCAACTGCAGGCCAAGAGATGCTCTGGGCTAGGAGCTGTTCCCACAGAGTGCTCTCGTTGCAGCCACTCTTCCCTGCAGGATGCTCTGGTCTGGAGCCCCACAGAGTGTGGTGTGTGGGCAGGACCAAAGTCCATAGTGTTCCCAGAGCAGCCATCCCCCCCCCTGCAGAATGCTCTGGCCGAGGGGTAAGTTTGGATCCAGCCCAGGATGGGGAGAAGGTTCCATCCCTGCCTATAAGATCGTTCAATAGTTTATTGATAAACAAGAGAAAAGGATAAGGAAAAAGGATCCTTTAACTCTTGCATTTAATGTGAGACAGGGCACCACTGCCCACTATCTGATTAAATGGGTAATATTTCATTTGTTCTCAGCTTTGAGTTTTTAGTTTAAAATATTTGGCTCCGAGAGTCAAGTAAATAAAAATCTCCAAATTCCTCCGAAATCAAACAGCTTCACACAAAGCACCTAGAATTTAATTGTTTATTTATCTGGTAATAATAAGCACCAGTATTTCACAAATTGTCTGCCAGGCTCCCGTTTTTTGAACAGCGTGATAATATGGATGAGTCAGATATCCTTTCTGAAATATCCTAGTAGCTACAAACAGAACTGTGTAAATTTT
This sequence comes from Sphenodon punctatus, assembly GCA_003113815.1. Taxonomy (NCBI): domain Eukaryota; kingdom Metazoa; phylum Chordata; class Lepidosauria; order Sphenodontia; family Sphenodontidae; genus Sphenodon; species Sphenodon punctatus. The sequence continues at coordinate 2,170,065 of QEPC01006430.1, read as the reverse complement.
AAGCAATCTTTTAAAACTCAGCTAATTAAACAAAATGCAAATGAGCGCCCTGGCACCTCAGCTACTCACCACTGTGGATTCGCAGGTGTTCCTTCAGATGGTGTTTATATTTGAAGGCCTTGCCACACTCTGTGCATTTGAACTTGCGATTGCCTGCACCTTGGGTCAACATTTGGTGCTGGGAGGGAAAAGACACCGGCATGAACTTTATGCAATAGAATTCTAATTTTAAAATAATAATAAAATAATAATAATTAATAACAACATCTCTCTGTTTATCAAGCAAGCCAAAAGGTCTGCATGTATATTTATTTGTCTCATCAGTGCTGTGATCAAAATCAAAATCTTGGCAATAAACTTGAAACAAATCTGAATGTGCTTTCCATATTTGCTCTAGAATTAATTTCTAAGTCATTCCTCAGAAAAGCATTATTTTAAGGTATCCCATGTTGGGAGGAGTTGATTTGTCCAAAAAAAAGAAAAAGATTTGGGATTCATTATATTTTTCTGAATATGGAATTTTTTTGTAAAAGACATATTTTAAAATCGTACTCACTATGTGAATAGAAAATATGCAAACTCTTTAGTGAAGTTACATATCGGATCTCATTCATTATCAAATAAATGAGACAAATGTTTTCAGTGTGCAGCGGTAGCTGCTGGAAATTTTTTATCAGAGACCAGTGGGAGAGATTTCAACTACCTTTCTGGTGTGTGTGTCTGTGTGTTTTTCTTTTCAGTGCGGTACTAAGGAGTAGGGGCAAAACAAGAGGAAAGTTGGCTGAAAGGAGAAGTTAAAAGCAGCATAAAGATACAATCAAACACAGCTGACCTTTTTGAACAAGTGAGAAAAGTGCTGTGACTTTGAATTCTGGCAAAAAAAATATATGTATACACAGCCATCCACTCTGGATGCTCAAGGTAGGAGGTCAGCTTTTTTCAAGCAGCAATGACACAAAAGCCTATTGCAAAAAAAGACAGCACAGAAACGGTATGACAACTGCTAGGGTGTGCTGAATCTTCCCACATTCCTAGTGAGACAGATGGTGTTACATGGGACACAGGGAGGTTTGTTCAAACAGCAGCAACCTTCAAAGATCAAGCAGAGCCCAGCCCGCCGAGCGCCATTGAGGGACCAGCGCTCATATGTTGCTGAGTTGCATAAACAAACAGCAACAGCTGCTTTGTCTCCCCCCATAGCCCTCAGAGGACTACTATAAACTTTAGTTGTGCCACTGTTAATATGATACAATCATTTTAATTTACTAATTGTAAATGCCATGAGCAAATGAGGGGACTTTTCAACACCAAAGCTACCATTCATAATGCGCCAACGCAATCACACTCTTGCATGTGAAATTTAAGACAGTTATGTTGGATAAATATCCAGCATTTTCCCCTCAGTGTTTTTGATAATAAAAAAGCAAGAGGAAAAAAATAAAAATCCCTCAGACTGTGTCAGGAAGAATACAAAGTTACATATTAATACATGTTTGTCTCTCCTAAAAAAGAAATGAGATGATAAACAGTATCAGAATTGTTTATATTGATTTAAGATCAAGCAAGAGATACTGGTCTTTTTAAAGTGCTAATTGAAAAATTGTTTAATTAGAAGGTGTAGCTGATGCCTGTTTGCCTAACTGAATTCACTTTCTGCTGAGAAAGTCTAACAAGAGGCGAGACAGGTAGGTGATTATGAATTTATGCTGTAAAATGTAGATAGGGTATAGTGCCTATATAATTTGAGACAATACAAGGAACCGCACCATATGCATTTCTATTATAACACTTGGCAACACCAGGTTTCATAGATAATTCTCTAGAGAGCACAGGAATATTCCTATGGTATGTAAAAAGCTTTTTGACACAGCTCTTTCAAGTAATCAGTTCATGAATGTAAGAAAGCTTCAGTCACCTGTTCAAGAGACGTATCATTTGCTTTAAGAGCAATAACAAAATGAGCCAAATAATGATGTGCAGTAATTTTGTAATATCAAGAAAAAATCATTTTGATTTACTACAGATATGCTGCTAGGTTATTTATAAATTGTAGCAATGGTGGGATCCTAATGCATGAAAACGTTACCAGTATATTAATAAAATATACATTTTACAATGAGATTTATTCTAAAAATGTTTGGCTATATTTTACAAACTCCAATGCAAAGGATACACACAATTTGAGGAGACTGAAAGGGTTATCCCAGAAGGGGTGGAAGAAAAATGTTTAGCAGATCTTTTACTGAGTCTTTCCGGTCCTATTTGCAAAAATTGCAAGGCAAAACTAGGTGAAAAATGGAATTAAAATTGCTGAGATGTTTAATAATGTATAATTAAAATGCTACATTTTCATTCACTTTTTGAGAAACATAAAAATGAAACTAAAGTCAAGTTAAAGTGCAAATAAAATTTCTAAATTAGAAATTAACACACTCATTCGATCGTGAACATAAGACTATTAAATCATATTAGAAGAGACCATCAAAAAATCATTTAGACCTCAATTAAAGCTATTACCATTAAAAGATCTGCATCTTCAAAATGCCATGAAAAATTAATAATGATTGCCAATCAAAGCAATATCGTTTCTCTAAGGGGTTATTATAGAAAGAAATCACTTAAAACCAACCCCCCCCACCTGATCTGTCCCTGGCTTGTGCGTCACCATATGCCGCTCGAGCTGGGTGCGGTAGGCAAACGTGTATCTACAGAGAGGGCAAGAAAAGTTCTCCTCGTTCTTCTCATGGCGATACTTGATGTGCTCCTTCAGTGATGTCAAACGCTTGTAACCCCGGTCGCAGTAGGGGCAGGTCAGCAGTTGGGCAAAAGCATCTGGAGTTCCAGGTGGCAGGTCTGTAGTCGAGAGACAAGAGAAAACGAAGCAGGCCAAAAGGTCAGTAAATCAATGGCAGCTAATGGGCTTATTGCCCAGGATGGTATGACAGGAATCGTTGCAATCTGCCTGCTCCAGAGTGCCATCATTTCAAACTGGCCTCAGAACACACCATTCATTCCCCTTTACCACACCCAGGACAAACTTGTATGAATCATCTCACACTGTGCAAGGAAATTAATTAAAGACCTTACTCTAGCCCCTTTTTGAAAACTTAAATAGATGAAAAATGAAAAAAATATCTTCATGGATCGATGGATGATTTGCATTTCATCTTGTGTGTGTGATATTCACACCACCAACCAAATCAGTCTCATGGACACTTTTTCAATCGTTTATTAAGAAGCAAGAGAGTTGTTGGGTCAATAATCCTCTCTTTCTCTATCAAAAGTCAATAGTTCAGAAACTTAAAACTATAGCGAGAACATTTCTGCTTTTAAAAATAACCCTTAATTGTCCCTGCTATTTATTTCACCTACAAAATAGTCTGAATATGCTGACTAAAAACTGACAATACACTGAAATTACAGATCCAATCTTTGCTCATGAAATTCCATGCCTCTGCAGCTGTTCTTCAATTTTTAAGGTAAACACCCAGGCATGTAGTGCATTTATAATTACAACAGCTGCAAGAGGTCAGGAGAGTGGCTAAAAATGAATTATAGCCTCACCATTTTCTTCTTGCCCATTGGCCTCTGGAGTGCCAAGGCGAGTCAGCTCCTCAGGGGCTTCTGGGTAAATAATGGCTGTGTCACTGCGCTGTAGATACTCCGCTATGCTGACTGCATGTCCGTCTCCTTCCTTCAGCTTCCTTTCGACAAAATATTCCTCAAAGTCTGACGTGCAATTTGCATTCTTAACTGGAATTGGGAAGGGGTGGGGGGAGAAGCTGTTTTAGCGTGTTTTCCCTGAGATCTTAGGTAAGTTCATATGGTTGTTTGCAACAAGTGCTGACACATGGTGTGGTGTTTCAAGTCTGTGGCTTGAACCTGATCATGCAGGTACTCTTACCTTCGGCCCTTAATAAAGTCAATGGGAGCTTTGCTGTTGACTTTAAAGGAAATAGAGTTGAGCCATTTCATTGATGAGACCACTCAGGAATAAGACTAGAAGGAACAAGCTCTTAAGGACTGATTCTGCACAGGCTGTATGCATTGCACGTGTCCCACTGAAGTGGGATTCTGCATTGGGGAGATGTGTTTGTATCTGCATTAACTGACCAGTTCTAACTTGCATTCAAGACCAGTCCTGCTCATTGTCCCCCAATATCATTTATCTTACTGAGTCAAGAACGTTTTCTGGGTCCATAGTTTTTGAGAAGTGACACACAATAAATTATTCTTTAATACTTCATGCCTTCCTTTTTGTTGGTGGGTGAATAATTGTTGCTTTTTAAAAAAATAAAGACTAATGTCCTTATTTCTTCTCGGAAAACTTATCTTTGGGTAATTAATAAGGAGAAAATATTTTGTTTAAAAAATGTGTTACTTTGTGTGATTTTACAAATAGAACTGCATGTTTCCATATCATATCTATGTGTCCAGGCCTAAAACCACTTTTACAAGCTGCACTGAACTTTTCTGGGTTTTCCCCCCCTTAAAACATAAACGTATTTTTTATTGTCCATGCCATGTCAATTAGACATTATATGTTCTGAACCACAAAACATCCTATTGCTAAAAATATGGATTTCTCCTTCCTGCTGTCTGAACATTATATTCAGGAAAGATCTTGTAAAGTCTGATAGGCATTATAGAAAATTAGTAATGAAACTACAGAGAAGAATTAAGATAGAGACCATTTTTATTTCTTTGATTTTTTTTTAAAAAGTTCTCAGACACTTTTGGTGACAGGGAATTTAAGATAGCTTGAATTAGTTCAGAAATTTAAGTGAGCATAAATGAAAACAAGTTTATGAGGTAACAAATACTTAATTATTTTTTATAAGAAAAATTAATAAATTTAGGCGAAACTGCCAAAAGTTTTACTTTTCAGAATACAGTGAAAAATAAAACAGATATGACCATGTACTCTCTCCTACACTAGTTTAAATTAGAATTTAGCCTTCTATTATATACTAAAAACTGATCATGAAAAAATGGTAACATTTAATGTTTTTTGGGTTTTTTTTTAGATTTTAAAAAATGAATTCCCAGTTGTTGCAAGAATTTATTGTCAAATGCAACCTGTATTCTTCATGCCTGGATAGCATTTACTGAAGGAAGTAATTCTGAACATAGTCTCACGGATTTAGTGGGGGTAATTCTGGCCAATCAGAAATTCCCATTCCTGTGAATATATAACACCTTTCCTCAGTATACAACCTACTGGCAAGAGTTAAAGGAAACATGGTGGATTCCTTCAGTTGAATAAATGAATGCATGAACTGGCCCATGCTGTCTGAATGGAGCAGAAGCGGCTTTAGGGCCAAGCAATGGCATGAGACCCAAAAGCCGTGAGAGCCTTCACTGCCCCTACGATTACACGGTCTTGGGATGCCTTACATACTATGTGGAGCTGCCAGAGGCCTGTGAGCCATCACTGCCACAGGAGGAGCTCATGCTGATCCTTGCTGCCATTTGTACCTCCCTGCCATTTATGGGACACTGCCAAACTCAGCAACAGTCAGTGGAGAGCAACACTGGGTGTTTTCGCTCAATATGGGTGTTTTCAGTTGTGATGGCGCTGCCTGCTGCCACACTTTAATCCTGCCCGGAGTGAGAACCCTCACTCCGGGAAGGATTTGGCCCACCCACTGAGCAAACGTGATGGTGGTCAGGCCAGGGAGTGAGGGGGGCGAGGGCAGGGAGATTTGTGATCATGCGTCCACATGGTCCTGCCCCAATGCTGCTTAGAGCCACCTGCCCCCCTTCTTGACAGATGGCCATGGTGGCCTATGAGGCCACCATTATTATTATTATTATTATTATAAACATTTGTATAGCACCAGCCGTGTGCCTGGTACTTTATAGAACAAAGATAAAGACGCGGTCCCTGCCTATGGCTTACTGCCCAGAAGCACTACAGCCCTGGACCAGGGTAAGTGCAAGCAGGCCATCAACTTTACCCTGGTTCGGACTGCCGTAGCATGACTGCGGTACTGCTTATCTTGGGGTGTGGCTTGGCCATGGGCCAGAGTGACAGCCCAGGCTAAGCGCTACCGTAGCCCATGCTATGGCCTGGGCCAACATCTGGTGACTTTCAGACTATTTCAGACTATTTCCATGATGGCAGCATGGATTCCCACACGTGGCAAAGAGTGGAAATTCGTACTATCGTCACGTCTGAACACACCCTATACCCAGAGCAAGTTGAGGATTTCCAATGCAGACAATCCTCAGCAAATACTAGGTTGCGTACATGTGTACACATAACAGCTGGCAGATTCAGTGGAGAGAAGGAGGACTGGCACCACACATGGGATGTTTTCAGACAGTCATGGGGCTGCCCCACATCTGCCCACTGTCAGCCCCACCTGAGTCTGGATCAGATGGACCCGGTGGGTCCACCTGCACACTCCCCCCTCCCCCACACCATAGAGATGTGGACTAGAGCATCTGCAACACTGTGGTGTTGCCTGGGACAATGGGCAACTGAAAGCGGAAGCAGTGGTGTGGATCCATGCATCAGAAAGACTGCTGCTCTGCTTTGGGCTGGTGCCTTGAGTTTGGCCAGCCCACTCCACTGGAGGGGCTCCAGGGTGTTCTGGAGTGCCACTGGTGGGGCTGCCCAGGAGCGCCTGCTCCACCTGCCCATCTGGTGGGGTGACTTTAGATGGACGGGCCACCCTGGGGTGAAGCGGGCTGGTGCAGCCATCACAGGGACAGCCCGTCTGTCTAAAAGCACCCATGGTGGACTACCCATCCAGCTGTGAGAACATCCATGCTGCACATGTGCCATGTATACTATGGGTGTTTCTAGACAAGCGCCTCCCCACCCATTACCCACCAATCACCCACCCACCATGCATGTTGCAGGGCCGAACTGGCGCCCTGTGCAGCCCTGGAACATGCATGATGGGTGGGTGTTGGTGGATAGTGGGTGGGGTGGCGCTTCTCTAAAAACACCCTATCACTGCCACACACCCCCACTCATATTTGCAGGGCTGGGAGTGGCTGCACAAGTGAACTTTGCTTGGATACTCTATGGGTCTAAAGCCTTCATTGATTGATAGTGCTGGAGACAGAAGTTTTCTCTTTACAGAGTCATTCATTTGTTTGTCCGCCCTGGCCATTCTCCTGTCTTTGTTTACCCTTGTTCCATCTCTCTCTCCTTCATCCTCTGGCCAGGGCTGGATTAGCCAGTCTGTTTAGTATTCTATAACATGGGGGCCTCAAGTCCTTTGGGGGGGGCATACTCTGAGTCACTAAACAATTAACATACAGCCCCCACTGCTATGACACTCCACAGAGCTCTCTGGTTTCTGCACGTGTATAGACATCACACCACAACACTATCTGATGTGGTGAGTTCCCCGAGTAGTTCAGCTGCTGGTGCGTTGGATAAATTGTACTGTGACTGGGCAAGGAACAAGTGGGGATGGGAGAGGAGGATTCCACATTACAGTTTAACAAGGGCACCACAACCTTTAAACTGGCCCTGCTCCTGGCAGCATGTTAGGAACTGCTATGATGTTGAGCTCTAAACCACATAGAGGAGAGCTGTAAGTAACCCAGATATTGCCCTCTCCCTCTACAAAACCCCTGCTTGAGAGGAGGTCCAAGTTGTTGGCGCTAGAAAGGCAGAATCTGTGAGGTTTGCGTATGCATATGTCTGTAATGGAAATTCAGGTCTCTGAAACTCCTTCAAGTATAACTTGACATTTGTTACCAAATATATCTGATCCATCATGCAGATTTTATCATATTTGTGTTATTTATCTGATAGATTGTAATGCCTCCGGTTAACAGAAATTCAGAACATTTAGAAACTCCCCCAGCACATAGTATGTATCCATAAGGTCAGTGGGACCCAAATGCTTTGGACCAATGGACCACTGTCTACCCTCAAAATGTCTAACAGCCCACCATGAATCTCCTAGAGTGGACTACAGTCCAGCAGTGCTCATTACAGCCTGATGTCACCTGACTATAGGTAATTTCAGAAGGTAGATGGTTTTGGCTTCCACCAGCACCATGGACATCTCCTGGACAGAGTGTTTGACTATGGGTATTTTAAAATGAGACAAGTAGCCCACTGGAGTCCATGTTCAGCCCGTGCAGCCCTCTCACATACATGTTTTAGCACGTAGAGCGAATAAATGCCCGCAGTTTTTGTGTTGGTGGTAGCCACCACAGGTGGTGCCACTCAGCACCTTCCCTCTCACCAACTCTGGTTCTGATGGAAAGGGGGCTGACTACCAAAGAAGATTTCCTTCCTGGCTGTGCCCCCCTCCCCCCCAACACAGGAGAAGAAGTTCTCCTGTGTTTAGGCGGCTGTTTCCTGCACCCCTGCTCTGTCCTCTGGCGACAGCTTCATAGCAATCAGTGCTGCAGCTGCTTCTGATGGAAATGCAGGTGTCACAGGGCACCTAATCCAGCCCCAGTATCTGCTCACTCTCCCAGTCTCACAAAACCTTTGGGTCCCAAAGGTGCCTGCACAGGCGGGCTTCCCAGCTCCCAGCCTGGCTTGGAGCCTCAGTCTGCTAGCTGCCACCATGCTGCTCATTCTCAAAGCGCTGCACACTGCTGGGGTCCAGCCAGGGCCCCTGCCACTGAGCACACTGGAGCCGTGGCTCATGGGTGAGCCTCCCGGAACTTTCTCTAATGCTCCCTGCTGCCCAGTCGCTTCTCTGAGATGGTATATCAATTTCATGTCAGTTGCTCAAGAGCTGCTTGGGCTCCCTGTAACTCCCTCTCAGTTCTCTGCTGGCCTCCCTCACAGGCCTGAGGGCCTGCCTACCACCCCACAGGTGTCTAGTAGGCACACCTGTGCCCTCAGCTCTTCTGACAGCTCCCCTCCCCCGGCTCACCTACAGCTCTGATCTTTAAAGGGGCCCCACTCTTCAGACCCTGTGGATCTTAAAGGGACAGGGAGCCAGTCAGGCCACGCTATCACAGGGGGTCACATCCAGAGAAGGCTTCTTCCTTGGCTGTAACCCTCCTTTCCATCAGAAGCGGCGGTCTCCTCTTGCAGAGGCTTCCTAGCGATCACTGATCAGCCGCGAAGCCGCTACAAGAGGAGAGAGCGGGGCTGCAGGAAACAGCCACCCAAGCCCGGGAGCACTGCTTCTGATAGAAAGAGGAGTGACAGACAGGGAAGCAGCCTTCTCTGGCTGTGACCCCCCTTTTCCGTCAGAAGCAGTGCTCAATCAGCTGTGAAGTCACTGCAAGAGAAGAGAGCTGGGGTGCAGGAAGGACTTTCGCCTCTTGCAGCTCTCTTCTCTTGCAACCGCTTCACAGCTGATCGCTCTCTAGCGCCTGCACTAGGCATGACTCTATGGTGCTTGCGGACTTGGATGAGGGTGAGGCTGCAGGTGAACCTGATAGATGGGAGGCAGATGCATGGGCGCAGATTAGCACATGCTAGCAGCATGCACTGGCCCACACGCTGGGCCCTCAATGTCCTTGGACAACTCTATGAGTGGGGAGTGCATTTGAGTGAGTAGGGGCTGCATGTGGGCTATCTGGCCAACACCTAATAGATAGGCAGGCGAATATCTACTTGGTGAGTGCTAATGTCTCGTTTATTTTCACCCTTAAATGTACATTTCCTGGCCACAGAAAAGCCATATCACAGTGATTCTCCAATCCCTCCTCTCCCCACAGGTGGCTGCAGTGCTGATAGGAACCACAGTTCACTCAGCTATAGTCAGGAGTTGGTTTTCCAGACAAAGTGCGGACCATTTTGTCAGGAAATATTGATGGACCATGGACCACAGTTTAGGAAGCATCATAATAGGTTATGTTAGGGACATTTGCAACTGGTTGGTTCTTCCAAGTGACTAGATTATTGGTGACCTCACCAAGTCTTGTTGCATCTGAGGAAATCAGTTGTTGCTGAAGAAAGCTCATGCCAGAGATCTTGTTAGTCTTTAAGGTGCCACAAGACTATTTTTTGCTGTTTTAGACTAACACAACTACTCTTCTAGATTATTCCCGTTACCCATCAGTTCAGTCCCTTTCAAGACTGCAGTCTGAACCCCTCCATTCTCTTTCTTGAGACGCTATCATTCCAGCAACTCTCGGAGGCCAAGGAGTTTGCGGACTGATTGCCAGATTTGAATTTGTTATCTGCCTCTGACAGTCTTCTAGCGAGAGCTACTGTTGAACCCGTAACCCTAAGTTTGGTTCCTTTAGGTTGGCCCAGGTACATTTCTGAAGGCTGATTTAGATCCAATAAACTGTAATGGTCTATGATGATATTAAGAACTCTGGGGTTCTTAAATCCCTGGATTATAGAGCTGCTGCAGATATACACATGGAATCTAAGAACTAAAGCAAATGTTTATGTCTAAGTAATAAACCTTAAAAACAGGGGGATTTAATAGAAAACCTGACAGATCTTTAACTGTAACAATACTACTAATGCTGATTTATAACAGATTAATATAAATATCAAAGCTTGACTGTATGCTAGTCTGTCTCTTTTAAGGCATATTACTACTGAAAAGTCTGTAAAATCAGTTGATATTTCCAATGATTACTAACAGAAATCAAACAATCCAGAAACCAGTTTAGAAAGGTAGAGTAGTCCCCACTGAACCCCCAAAGGGGTTGATTTTTCCCATTGATTTTTTCCCAAAGGGCTTCAGTAGAGTCTACTCTGGAATAGATAATTTGTGGATCACTGCCTTGATTATCCTTAGTTCCCCCCTCCCCCGCCACAATATAATGTGCTTATGATATTGATATTGGTAAAGAATATTCAGGTGGACTAGAAATTAATGCACAGTGTACATAGGAATATCAGATGTCCAATAGTACCATATAAATAGGTGGGCGTTGCCTGCCTTATTTGGTTATCAACAGCAGATTTAGAATATTGGCTTTAGGGGCCGATGCTAGAAGTTCTGTCCCCCTTTTAAAAAAAGTACTTTTAGAGGGTTTAGTCCTCAGTCTCCAGTTTACAAGGTTGGTGCTTTACGGTTAAGCTATAAACATCTTCATTTTAATAGGTTATTTTCAAGTATTCCAAAGGCATGCTTTCTCCCATGCCCTTGTTTATTTTTCAGGGATAAAGCTGCACTCATAGCTTCCTGGTGGATTGAAACTGTACACGGAACTTGCCCTCCCTTCTGGGAGTCAAACATTTTACGAAGATGTACAGTGGGTGACCTCACCAAGGAAGTCTTGTTTTAATTACTTATTAGGACCTGGAGAGTAGAAATGTTTTCAGCTCCAAAGTCTGATGTATCAGAGCCTTACGCAAAAATAAAATACATTATGGAAAAAAACTGTCTTTGGAGGGAGGTAGTATTATTTTATTTTAAAAAGAGAAACACTCAAGAAGCTTGGGAGACAGTTATTTCTTGTGGGAACACTTACTGTGAGGTGAAGATAGCTGCCCCTAATCGCAAAGAAAGCTAATAAAACCACAGCCTTCATTAGCCAGGAAGTGACAGGCCCTAATTGGTGCACACAGATTACAGTCTGAAAACGGCCTATCCTTCTAACCTGCCAAGTTTTACTACTGTTTTCCTCTCTGCTATAGAGTTTTTCCCCTCTCCTTTTTGAAACGATATTTTTAAAAAAGTCAACCAAAATTTGCTTATCCAATGCTTTTAGCACAGAAAAGGGAAGTTTTTGTTTGCTCCTTTGCAGGGAATCTGCTCATCTGTCACCTAAAAAACCCCTACCCATGGCTGTAATAAAAGAACTGACACAGCAAAGTAATTCAAAGGATCCTAATAATGAACTGCATTAGTACAGCTCATTCCATATATTAACTTGTCAAGTAGCCCTTTAAGAGCCCTTAGAAAATAGTATACAAATCAGTTTAGCAGGACTGAACTAAGAAATTTACTTTGACCTCCAGTGGTCCTTTTTGCTTTTTCTTCTTTGGAGGGACAGCCTGTTTGATGCTTGATATTAAAAATCGAGTTGATTAAAAATATTTTACGGTAGATTTAAATAGTATTGGGAGATGACAGCTCTTACCCAGGTAGTAAGGTAATAAACAAAGTGGTTTTATTATTTTTCTTCTGTGTTAATGGCATATGCAATGAATTTCCAACTAAAGGCAGTCTCAACTGTTGGCTGGTCTAGAAAGCTCAGTGGTTACAGTGGGTGTAACACTTCAGACAGATGTGGGACTGGCCACCCCTGGAGCTGCTCCAGGGGTGCACCCCCCATATCCGTCTGCATCCAGCCCTCCTGGGTCTGTTTTAAACGGACCTGGCAGCTGCCACAGCCCACAATTCACCCGTGTGGCACCCCTTCCCCCACACCATAGAGTTGTGGGCGAATTGCCCGACACTCTAGGCTGCCACCTAGAGGTGTTGCCCAGGGAAAGCTCCAGCCAAAAGCGGAGCTGCAGCATTTATCTGCCGAGCAGACAGACCGCACTCTGCCTCAGGTCAGTGCCACAGGACTGGCTGGCCTGCTCTGCTCTGGGATGTTCTGGAGCGCCCCAGAGCAACGACAGTCTGCTCTCCCCTCTGCTCCACTTGCACAGCTGGCGGCCTGCCTTTAGACAGCCAGCCCACCCAGGGATGCTGTCTGTCTGAAAACACTCAATGTGAGCTGCTCAAATTTAAATCACACAAACATATTCCCCTAGTTACTATTTGTTATTTGGGGATCCAGTCTTCAAAAGTGAGTTAGGAACACCAGTCACTGAAACCTCCACACCAGATGTTCATATATCTCACACAATGGCCAGTTTTCATTTTAGGTATATTGTTTAAAAAGTTTCTAAGATCATTCTGCTTAGGGGTGGATAGCTCAAGGGATTAGCAATGATTTACAGAGACTTCTCTTTATAAGTTACTGTCTCACATCTGGTCCAATCATTGGTGGCACTGGCTACCAACCATCACTATCAGCATAGCATTGCTCGTTGGTGCTACAAGAATCTGGTAGAGTAAACCCAGTTTCCAATGGGCAGAAGCTCTCATCACAAGAACAATCCTCACAACTGGCACTAACTAGAACTTTTATCAACTGTAATTATCTTTTTCTTCCCTCAGCCTGCGGGGCAAATCCAGTCCCCAGCTGTTTATTATTTGGCCCCTTGCAAATTCCTGGATCTGGCCGATGGATCCAGCACTAAATTCAAGCACCGAAAGAGTAAACTCAGAGGAAGAGAGTGGAAATGAGGGCATGCACTCAGCCATAGCAGGAGATGGATTCATAATCTGGACCCTCCCTTTTCTTCCCCCATCCTGAGCACACCCATTAAGCATTCCGGTCTCCAACTCCTATCTGGTCGGTGAAGCTTTTACTAATTTTCAAAGTGGCCCAAAGGAAGGAAACAATTCCCCACCTCTGTGGTAGACAACGGGTATATACAGGCAGCTCGCCTCATCCCCGGGTGGCCGATCCATATAAAGGCAGGCGACCAGATGTGCAGGCAGAGCAGGCACTGCCAGCTTCACTCCAGCCCTGCTCGCCTTGCTCCAGAACATCCTGGAGCTGCCCAAACCAGAAGCACCAGCCAGAAGCGGAGCTGCAGTCTGTCTGCTCGGCAGATGCCTCTGCAGCTCTGCTCTCCGCCAGTGGTTGCCCCAGGCAACCCCATAGAGTTGCAGGCTCTAGCCTAGAGTGTCGGGCAATCCACCTGCAACTCTGTGGTGTGGGGGAGAAGGGCACCACATGGGTATATTGTGGGCCTCTGCAGCTTCTGGGTCCATGTAAACCTGGTGCAAGCGGGGTTGAACACGGGGGGGGACACGGAGCTGGCCACCCCGGGAGCAGGCCAGGGAGTGATATGCCCCAGATCTGACTGAAGACACCCATTGCCTTTAAGATATAGGGTTCAGGCTCAGAGAATACTGTACTTTGAACTGCTACTGCCTCTGCCATATCTATGCTATGGGCAAAGGTCTGTGTATTTTAAGGATGTCAATTAGCACTTCTGACTCAAAGTAAGAAAGTGCTCAGCCTGTAAGACTGTTCAATTTACTAACGATAGGATCCTCAAGTTGCTGCACTGGCGCTAGCCCCATTCTCTTCAATGGGATTGGTGCCAACATTGCAGCTTGAGGGTCACATTGTTAATGTTCTGAAATCCCTCTTTACAGAGTGATTCGCTTGATTTTGTCAGAGGTTAGTTTGGCTGAGGAAGCAACCACTATGCAAACAAGTTCTGCCCAAACTGCTAGCGCAATGACATTCTTCTCTCCTGGGAAAAGGGAAGTCGTTGGATAAAATTATCTGCAAAGAGTTTTAGCTAGTCATTTGTCTGAGTCTGCTAAAAGGACCCTATTCAGCCCTTATTACTCAGTTTCTCTTCAGTCCCTTCACTCACAGTAGTCAATAGTTATGTGTGTAAAGTGTGAGTATGGACTGCTGAATAAAGCCCTCAGATAGTGGAACAATACAGTTCTAGAGTCTCATCTAGTGTAAATCAGCATCACTCCTTTTGACTTCAGCTGAGAATCTGCCCCAGGAAGTCTTTTTGTCTTGTTGATAAGAGATATGGAGCTCCTGTCATCTGTCTACATTGTAGAATGGTAACATGCTGATAACTCTTTGCAAACACACACGTGCCTTAGTTAGACAACGTACACTAGGCCAAATGTCCTCAGCTCTGCTCCACAAAGTCTACTTGAGACCTTCTGAGTCTGTTGTTGAATATGGCTGTCTTTACACAGACGGGGGTGGTTGGGGGGATGGGTGTGCTGGCGTAGTGGGTGGAGGTGGACGTGTGTCCCTTTACATGGACACCCACCCACCTCCACCCATGGGGCTTCCTCCGGTGTTCCGAAGTGCTCCGTGGGTGGAGGTTGGATGGAGGTGGGTGTTGCGCGGGAGCGCACACGCACTCCCACCCATCCCACTTGGTGTTCTTATGGGTGAACACCGAGTAGACACCCATCCCTGCACCCACCACCGGCTGTGTGCATGGATGCACCCCCACCCCCGCACACCCACCCGAAACCCGAGCAGGTGGGGTGGGGGTGTCCATGTAAAAATGGCCTATGGTTCAGTTTGCTTAGCACCGTCTGGCTGAACGTGTTCTTGTTCAGTTTAGGAGGGGGAAAACACGTTTCATATGTATTCGATCTTCTTGGGTAGAAAGGACCATTGATATTAAGAGCAGTTGAATGGGTGTACGGAGAAAGGGAGTGATGTTACCAGAGGATGGACAAATACAGTTGATTAAATACAGATATTTCCTAACCTCCACCCCAAATATTCCCTAACCCCCCCCACACACCTGCCTCAAGCCCTATGTGTGTGTGTGTGTGTGTATATACACACACACACATACACACATACATACACACATACATGTTTCTGAGGTCAAGGGGCAGGACCTCTGGGGCAGGATTGAGCCCCCGTATAACTTTTCTTAAAAATTAAGTCCTGAAAGTAATCAGGCCTCCCTCTTGACCTAAAAAACAACACTGCAATTAGGTGGAAGTCAGGGTCTGTTGTGGTAAGGAAAGAGTGTGGCAGGAGAGGCCTCCAAGGTCTGACTGTGACAATTCAGATAAGCATCCAGCCTTTCCCCTCCTGAATCACACATCTGAACTTTGTCAAGCCCGATTCCTAGTCACCACATATGAGTTGTCACCTTATCAAATACCCGTTGAAAAAAACAACCATTTGAAAGCTTTCCTGTTTCTGCATAATTTTATTATTAAGGATATAGATAATGAAAAATGGAATCCGTTCTACTTTGTTCATCACTTTTGCATGCACAAGTCTAGCATATAAAAAACCTGGCTTTATTTTTCCACTATTCCCCCACCCCCCTCAAAAATTAGGCAAGTAGATTTTCTTGTGCTTTTTAATATGAATCTGTGGGTGTGTGCTAGCATTAGGGATGTGTGAGTAATAAAATCCTTGTAGCGTTTTGGTGCCACCTTGTATAAGAACATCACTAGTGGGAACTAAGCATGAATCAAGTTTCCTAACAGAATGTATAGCAACATAGCTAGACTGGCAAATACCTAACTGTTTTGGGCACAGAGACTAAAGAACAATTGCAACATGCCAACTAGATGCAGGGGAAATGTTGGGCAATCCTGGAAACTGGCTAAGTCAAGAATGAACCCAGAATTCACCCGATAAAACACAGCAGCAGAAATGTTTAACTGTATTTTTTAGCAACATCAGAGAGATGGCTCAGAGACAATTTCTGCAAAGTATATATTATCCCTTTCTTTCTTCCTCTAAAATGTATGGATTTTTAACATGAGGGGAAAGAAAGAGTTGGGAACAGTGGAGGTGTGGGGGGCGGGGAGGGGATTAGCTAGAAATGGAATAATCTCATTCTTTCAAGGGTGTATTTGTTTGTGCATCTATGATGGGGATTTCTGTGTATCTTCTGGAAAGATGTGTTGAGTCTCTGAAGTCACTCACTCTGACTACCATGTGAATCTGGGGTTGCCATAAAAAGTACGCCCTGTACACCTTACCAAGTTGTTTGTGTGCACTCTCTCATTAAAAGACTGCCCGATCTTGGCCCAGCTACATTAAACTCTAATACAGACACCCTTCAAAGCACCTCCTTACAAGGCTGAATTCTGCTAAATTCTGCTAGTATTAAAATGAGCAGGGGGTTGAGATGGCTATGGGAGAGAGATAGCAATTTTTCTTCAAACATCAAAGTTCAAACTATTTTTTTTGGTGGGGGGGAGGGGGAGTTAAAAATAGGGCAGTTGCTGAGCATTTCACAGTTGTTCAGCTGGAGAAATAAACAAGCTGTTGAGTCGCTTCTTCTCTTTCATGCATACTATGATACATAAGTGGTGCTCACGTGCTCTATCGGCCTTACCTGGACCATGGTTTCCAGTGGTCTGAATTGTGGCTTCAGGCCCCATAGTGTCATACTCCTCCTTCATTTCTTCTGTAAAACAAGAATACACATTTTTAGCATTTGTACTTTCCAGAGTGACTTATACAGGAAGCAAGTAAACTGCAGTAACAAGGAAGAGTCTTTTAAAGGAAACAGAGAAAGGCCTGTTGTAAACATCTATACAATGGCTTCGTTCTGACAACTGAATGAATTCAATTAAGCTAGCTGGACATGAAGTTATTTACTTTAAACACAGCAGCAAGTGGTGAAAAACAGGTATTTCTTGGGAGAAAATCAAAGCACTACACCGGGTACACCACCTAATATTATTTAATTAATTTATGTATTTGTTGACATGATTTGGTACCCCATCTCCCCCTGCCTCTGGCAGCTCAAGGTGGCTAACAAAATATAAAATCATAATTTAAATACATAAAAACAGGAAAAGTTTTTAATACAACACCAGCAGTCAACCCCCCTCAACCCATTCCACCCTCACCCGTCCTCCTCACCAAATGCCAGGCGGAACAGCCATGTCTAACAATGATGACAAAAAGACGGGAGGTCCAGAGAAAACAGGCCTCACCTATAAGAGTTCCACAACCGCAGTGCCACGACCGAAAACACCCTCTCCAATGTAGCCCCCCAAGTTACCCAGGGGACTTCAAGCAGGATGCTACTGGCCAACCGCAGGAGCCACTCTAGAGCCCAGGGAGTGAGGCGATCCTGCAGGTAGGCAGGGCCCAAACTGTGTACGGCTTTATAGGTCAAAGCCAACACTTTGAATTGGACCCAGAAGACAATAGGCAGCCAGTGCAATGAAAGGCGCACTGGTACAATATGTTTACGGTGGCCTGTTCCCGTAAAGAGACGGGCCGCCATGTTCTGCACCAGTTACAGTATCCAGACCATCACCAACGGTAGCCCCATGTAGAGTGTTTTACAATAGTCTAATTTTGAGGTGATAAAGGCATGAATGATGGTGGCAAAATCTGCATCTGAGATGTACAGTCGCATTTGCCGTACCAGATGTAGTTGGTAAAAGGCGCTCCTCACTACAGCCGCCACCTGGGCATCCAGGTAGACCTGAAAATCAAGGTGCGCTCCCAATCTTCGGGCCTGAGAGACCAAGGTGGGATGGACCCCATCAATGATGGGGGCCTCCAACCCCTTGGCCTTCCCCACCAGCATCACTTCCGCCTTGTCAGGATTCAACTTCAAATGATTCCTCCTCATCCAGTCCTCCATAGCCATCAAGCGGCAATGAGACTGCTGGGTGTGAGTCAGCTAAAAATGAGAGATATAGCTGGGTGTCATCAGCATATTGATGACGCTAAACTCCAAAATCCCTCATGAACCCCCCCCCAGAGGCTGCATGTACATGTTGAACAAGAGAGGGGCCAGAATGGAAGCTTGCGGGACCCCACACGTAAGATCCCAGGGAGATGACGAATAATACCCCAGTACCACACGCTGAGTGCTCCCGACCAGGAAAGAGCGGAACCATCCAAGGATGATCCCGCCCACCCCAGAATGGTCTCGCAAGCAAGTCACCAATATCTCATGATCAACCATGTCAAAAGCAGCTGAAAGATCTAACAAAACCAAAAGAGTAGACCGACCCTGGTCTACTCACAGTGGAGGTCGTCAACCAAGGCCACAAGAGCAGTTTCAGTGTCATAACCTGGGCAAAAGCTGGACTGTGAGGGATCCTGAAAACTGGTCCAGTCCAGATGCTCCTGAAGCTGTCGAGCCACTACCTGTTAAATAACCTTCCCCAAAAGGGAAGGTTAGAGACTGGTCGATAACGGACGAAGACGCCAATGTCAAGTGACGGTTTCTTGAGCAGGGGCCGCACAGTAGCCTCCTTGAAGTATCCCTCTGTATTCTGCCCTCCGAAAGGGAGGCATTGACCACCCCTGCCAGCAATGGCCCTAACATCTCCCTGGTAGCCTTAACCAACCAGGACGAGCATGGATCTAATTCACAAGATGTGACTCTAACTGCCCCAGGCACATCCTCCACATTGGTGGATGACACCCTTTGAAATCAATCCCATAAAACAGGACAATGCAGAGCATTCATTACCTCTTCCATTGTAGCAAGCACAGCTCCAAAGTCGAGATGAATGCGAGAGATTTAATTCACGAAATATTCAATAAACTGGTCACAGTGAGCACTGGAAGATTCCAGTTCTAGGTGGAGACAGACCGGACTGACCAGCCCCTTCACCACCTGGAAAAGGACCTGGACTTTGTGGATGCTGTGATGGCAGCAAAGAACCTATTCTTTGCTGCCCCCACAGCCATGACATTAGTCGTTAAACTGGCTGTATGCCGCAGTCTGTCATCTTCAGTGCAAGTATGATGCCACCATCGCTCCAACTGCCTCCCTTCTTGTTTCAGCTGGCGCAGGTCCTCCATAAACCACTGAGACCTACGCCACTGATGCTCAGGGAGTGGATGCCTAGGAGCAGTCCAGTCGATGTCCTTGGTCAACAAGGTGTTTCATAGTGTCACGAGGTCATCGAGTGAACGGCCATCAAGGTCAGAGGGTAAATCCCCCAGAGCATTCTGGAACCTATCAGGTTCCATAAGTCTTCAAGGGCGAACCATCCAAACTGGTTCCACACCCTCCTGGGAGCGTGTGCCAGGAGAGTGGTCCGAAGGGGGTAATTGTCCGTCCATGACAAAGGGACAAACGACACAGGTCCAATATCTGGGGGTTAAGGGGAGAAGGAAAATGGCTCTAATTGTAATAATCAGTCAGCTACATCTAAATGATTTGTGCCTGGGAAGCCCATTACTTGAAGTGATGGTAACTACAAAAGAGAATTCTGAACAACAGCTCATTTAATCTGTGTGTGTATGGCCATAGATACAGTCATAGGTAAGATATACATGTATAAAGCAAGAATATTATCCTACATATTTGGCTTGTTGTTATCATTTTAATCAAAAAGGCTTGGGGTGAATAGTAATATTAGAGATCTGCAAAAATTTTATTAGGCAAATTTTCAGCCTGTGTGGACAGCTCCATTGTGAGTGCCAATGTAATTGGTTTGTTCTCCTTTGCACTTGCAAATTCCTAGCATGGGTTCATAAACTGGATGGTTCTGCATGCAACCAAGTACTCTATGCAGAAAATGATCTATCTATTTCTATGGGTTGGATCTCTAGCTTCTGATGAATTTGCTGGGTTTGGTAGAATTAAAAAAAGGTTTATAATAGGAAGATAGTTTAGCTATGGAAAGAAAAGAATGGAGTTCCTTCTTAATCTGTTTTAGGTTTTCCTACCATGACTTTCTTCTCATTCCTGGTGTGAATGCAATAGTCACTCACCTGTGTTTTGTAGGTAACATGCAGATGCCCACACTTGCAAATTTGCCTCTTTCACTGACTCACAAATGCAAATATAAAAATAACTCTCTAATATCTCGTTCCCTTTAACTTGCAGTTCTTTTCTTTTGCACCTTTGAGCTTAAAGTATACCCTGGTGTGCTGAATGTGTGACTACATAATGCTGGGAAGGGCTGGATATTCATCTGGTCAGTTTTATATTTAGATGAAATTTAAGGAATGAAAACCAGAAAAGCATCCAAAAATGGTTTGACAAAAATGAGTTTCTGGGAAATTAGCATATGCCTGTGATAAATTGAAGAGATAGAGTCTGGCCAATCAAAAGACAGGTTATTGAAAGGCCAGAGGAGATTGTTAAATTTCTTACTGGTATATGAAACATTCAAATGCCTTCTCCCCCTTTTTGTTATAAAGATTTTGACAAGGATAGAAAGTGCTCCAGCATTAATCCATCTCCATGACAATGATTTGACTGAAGATGGAGAATAATATAAACAGAACCCATTCCTGGTTTATTCCTAAATTTGTAATCTTGTAGTATTCTTCAGATGTCACATTCTACGAGTAATTAGTTGGTAGAATAACAGAATCTAATTGTATCATTCTAATCAAAACTAAAGCACAAAATGACTTAATTCAGAGCTTTACAACCAGGGTACAATACTGTGGTATAAATATACATGTTTATGGCTTTGAAGCTTAAAAAAATATAATGAAAGCTCTTAAGTTAAAATATGCAGGTACAAACAGATGCTAAATTTGTACAAAAGCATATAATATACAGACCAGATGAAAAATATTTGTTTAAACCGTAAACTAGCTCAATTCTTTTCAGAGATCTGGCCTTCTGCCTCCTCTAAAGAACATTTTCACAGGGACATCTTGCATCCAAAACATTTAGACGCTCAGTATGTGCTGATGAATAAAGCTGAAATGAATTAGGCTTATCCAGTTTGTAAACTGAATCTGAAGATTGGTTCAGTTAGCAAATCTCCAAATTCAATTTAACTGGTTTTGACTATTTGAACAAATGTTGACTTCAATTAGTCCAATTCATAAAGAAGTTAAAGTTTGAGTTCTTTTAGTTCATTTACACAGCCATATTAATTTAACATTTAATTCTGCAACCAATTTGCTAATGTGTATTTTTAATGTGATCTTCAGTTGTTGAAAATTTTTTTTACAATCCCTTTGTGAATTTATTTTTTAAATTTGCAAATGGATGATAGATTTGAATTTGAATTCACATCATGCAAATTCATAAAATGTGATGATCTGATCCAAACTGAGTGTTTGTTTTAGTCTTTCTGATAGTGTTGTCAATTGTGCTAATTAATCTGCTGAAACAGTAATTATTAGTGATATTTTTGCTGTAGTCTACCTGAAATTTTAATCGAGGTACCCTACTTCTAGGACATTGAGTGTTAGATATAAATATAGCTTTTGTGATTTTCTTCCTTGATCATCTCATGTGATTTCTGGTAGCAGGGAGTCACAAATATAAGATTTCCATCTGAGGGCACATCTACCCAGTCACTGAAGGGAAAAGAGTTAACAGCATTTTTTTAATTTATTTTTTTGCATAATAGTGGTGATGTTCAAGATTTCTGCTGCACTTCCTTCCTCATTGTCATTTTCTTCTTTCTGTAGTAAAGAGAAGTAACAGGTCCTACTTGCTTCCCAAAATGATTAAATGCTCACATAGACAATATTATGCTTCTCACTTTGAGCAGGTCACAAAAGTGCATTCTTCATTTTGTTATGTACAGATCTCTTTTTATGTACAAATCTCTTGTTGCTTAACTGAAAGTTAACACAAGCTGATCCTTTTTCAGTTAGAAACTTGAATAAC
>QEPC01006430.1:2143053-2145553 GCA_003113815.1 Sphenodon punctatus | reverse complement strand
GGAGCATGAAGTTTTACTGAGCGTTGAGAAATGAAAGCCCTCCCACCTTCCTTTCCCTTCCACCCCACCACACAAGGCATCTTAAATTCATATTGAGCTCTTTCCATTAGCTCCAACAAGCAACTTCGCTCTTGAACCTCAACCAAATTTTACACATGCGCTGGAGCTACATGGTTGGCACAATAACAGGCTGTTACTTCAAAACCACAAAGAAGTGGGATCCCAAAGAATTCCAGTCTGCAATTCAATAAACAGGAGGAACGATGTACTTTTTGCTGGCTCAAAATAGACACTAATTTTACATCTGTCTCTGAGGCACAGCAAAAAGCCAACTAAAGAGCAGTAATAAATGTCCAAAACCAGCATCAGTATCCAAAACTCTCCCAGTAATCTTCTGAGGAATTAATTACGATCCTGTGTAACAGTTGTATTGGCAAAATGTGCTCATAATTATATACAGGTACTGTACTGTGTGGTAGGGAAATTTTCCCATGTGGTCCTGTGTTTACATGATAAGTGCCGGATAAGATCACACTCTGTGCCTCTGAATAATATTTGACTTATTGGTACTGTGTGCCATTTTGTGCTGAATCATATTAAAGTTTCATTTTCTGTAAAACTCTGTGTGTAATACAGGGTTACTAAAGAATATAGCTGGTACTTAAATTTGTTTCATAAGCCCTGGGAGTAGTAAGATATATGTGAATATGAATTCCTAAAAACCTATATTTAAAAGGCTCTGTGCTTTATCTCTAATAAGCATTATTTTCACTTCATATGACTCTATTATAGCAAACCCTCTCTATTCTTCCTGAAAGTAAATGATACTTTAAATTGTATCGGCGTGTGGATTAATTTTACAGTCAGATTTAAGCAAACAAGCTCTTTCTTTTACTGCCTAGCTAGAGAAATAACTTTCTCCTTTTCTCCACCCCCTGTACTTCAGTGAACAAAGCGAGAATGGTGGTCAAACATGACATTTTCTCCTGCCCATTACAGTACCTGATGAAAATCCCACCATTACCAAAATGGCCCATGATAACATTTAAATGCTCTAATAATTAGGATGACATTTGAAGTAGAGTAGTTGCAGTATTGTCTTGAAGATTCTCGGCTCAACATTCCCTAACTAACCCCTTTTCATACTCATGTGCTTTCTGTACGTTACTCTGTCAGTTACAGAACAAATAAGACATCAGTTGCTAATGTATTAACATGCAAAAACTATGCTTAAGGGCCATCCACTGCCCTCAACCCAGGATACAACTCCCATTCATGTCAAGTATTGTTAAGGTTGTGACACAACCTGTAAAACAAGGAAACTGAAAAGTAAGAGATTGGTTTTCTCTGTGTCCTTCAGGGAATTTGTGTGAGCACTTCTCTTTAGAGTGAAAAATGGGAGAGAAAGAATAACTCCTTGTGGCCTGAGTGCAGAATGACATGCCAAGAACCTCTGAGTCCTGCTTCCTATGCTGAGTCTGACACAGACTTGCTACATTGCCTTGGGCAAGTCACTGAGGCAACATTTTCCAACTGTCGTTTTTTGTAAGTTTGGGTTCTTCAATTTGTGGGTAACACTTTGGAAAACCTGGGCTTCTGTGGTTCTTCCTAAGCATTCTAATTAACTATTGCAAATGTGAGTGGTGAAAATTAACTAGTTAAATTTTAAAAATTGCTTTGAAAATAAATATATCTATATAAGAACCAAAACTAGAGAACTCCAGAGTAGGGCTGAAACGGGTACTAAATTTAGTATTCATGGGTAATCCTGCATTTTCAGGTACCACATCGGTACCAGTCAGGTACCTAGATACCCCCAAATCGGTAACTTCCAGTACCAACGTTTTGATTTTCCAATCACTGATCAGTATATGAGGTCAGAAAGCTAAAAAATTGGGATAGAAATTTAAAAAAAAATCAGGACTAGAAGTTGACTGTCCAAGATGGAAAATCAAAAAATAAGCATTGAAAGTTGAAAAAGCAACACAGAAGTAAAACAAATTGGTTACCAGAAGTTGACATCTTGGGAAATTGGGTTCCTGACTCAGGTTGCAGGCGGGTAATGAATGGTACCCGATATTGTTGGGTCGATTCAGGGACAAGAAATTCATTGGGTAGACCCATTTTTGCGCAGGTACTTCTTTCAGCTCTACTCCAGAGCCACCAGCCCAATTCTGGTGTGTTTCTGCTATTTAGATTACAATATAGGGTTTAAGACTCCCTGTAATCTTGAGAGGAAGGACATGGCTGGGCTGGGGAAGGAGAAGAGGACAAATCCAGAGGATGCATTGCTATTGCTATTTACCTCCATGGAAACAGGAAGAACAGAAGTATCAGAATTTATTGTGATCCAATGGCTAGTAATAATCATGAAGCATCTCCCCTGCTTCCCCGTTCTGGGAGTAGGAGATTCTTTCCCATCAGTCATTTGGGGTTCCCTGAATTCAAGACAGGGGAATGTGAGTAAGGAATTTACTAAGATACAACTCCTCTATGCATG
>QEPC01006430.1:2128053-2138053 GCA_003113815.1 Sphenodon punctatus | reverse complement strand
CATGTGGTCCTGTGTTTACATGATAAGTGCCGGATAAGATCACACTCTGTGCCTCTGAATAATATTTGACTTATTGGTACTGTGTGCCATTTTGTGCTGAATCATATTAAAGTTTCATTTTCTGTAAAACTCTGTGTGTAATACAGGGTTACTAAAGAATATAGCTGGTACTTAAATTTGTTTCATAAGCCCTGGGAGTAGTAAGATATATGTGAATATGAATTCCTAAAAACCTATATTTAAAAGGCTCTGTGCTTTATCTCTAATAAGCATTATTTTCACTTCATATGACTCTATTATAGCAAACCCTCTCTATTCTTCCTGAAAGTAAATGATACTTTAAATTGTATCGGCGTGTGGATTAATTTTACAGTCAGATTTAAGCAAACAAGCTCTTTCTTTTACTGCCTAGCTAGAGAAATAACTTTCTCCTTTTCTCCACCCCCTGTACTTCAGTGAACAAAGCGAGAATGGTGGTCAAACATGACATTTTCTCCTGCCCATTACAGTACCTGATGAAAATCCCACCATTACCAAAATGGCCCATGATAACATTTAAATGCTCTAATAATTAGGATGACATTTGAAGTAGAGTAGTTGCAGTATTGTCTTGAAGATTCTCGGCTCAACATTCCCTAACTAACCCCTTTTCATACTCATGTGCTTTCTGTACGTTACTCTGTCAGTTACAGAACAAATAAGACATCAGTTGCTAATGTATTAACATGCAAAAACTATGCTTAAGGGCCATCCACTGCCCTCAACCCAGGATACAACTCCCATTCATGTCAAGTATTGTTAAGGTTGTGACACAACCTGTAAAACAAGGAAACTGAAAAGTAAGAGATTGGTTTTCTCTGTGTCCTTCAGGGAATTTGTGTGAGCACTTCTCTTTAGAGTGAAAAATGGGAGAGAAAGAATAACTCCTTGTGGCCTGAGTGCAGAATGACATGCCAAGAACCTCTGAGTCCTGCTTCCTATGCTGAGTCTGACACAGACTTGCTACATTGCCTTGGGCAAGTCACTGAGGCAACATTTTCCAACTGTCGTTTTTTGTAAGTTTGGGTTCTTCAATTTGTGGGTAACACTTTGGAAAACCTGGGCTTCTGTGGTTCTTCCTAAGCATTCTAATT
The DNA here is from genome assembly GCA_003113815.1 of Sphenodon punctatus. Lineage (NCBI taxonomy): Eukaryota > Metazoa > Chordata > Lepidosauria > Sphenodontia > Sphenodontidae > Sphenodon > Sphenodon punctatus. Next base: position 2,136,920 of record QEPC01006430.1, on the reverse strand, counting down.
AACTATTGCAAATGTGAGTGGTGAAAATTAACTAGTTAAATTTTAAAAATTGCTTTGAAAATAAATATATCTATATAAGAACCAAAACTAGAGAACTCCAGAGTAGGGCTGAAACGGGTACTAAATTTAGTATTCATGGGTAATCCTGCATTTTCAGGTACCACATCGGTACCAGTCAGGTACCTAGATACCCCCAAATCGGTAACTTCCAGTACCAACGTTTTGATTTTCCAATCACTGATCAGTATATGAGGTCAGAAAGCTAAAAAATTGGGATAGAAATTTAAAAAAAAATCAGGACTAGAAGTTGACTGTCCAAGATGGAAAATCAAAAAATAAGCATTGAAAGTTGAAAAAGCAACACAGAAGTAAAACAAATTGGTTACCAGAAGTTGACATCTTGGGAAATTGGGTTCCTGACTCAGGTTGCAGGCGGGTAATGAATGGTACCCGATATTGTTGGGTCGATTCAGGGACAAGAAATTCATTGGGTAGACCCATTTTTGCGCAGGTACTTCTTTCAGCTCTACTCCAGAGCCACCAGCCCAATTCTGGTGTGTTTCTGCTATTTAGATTACAATATAGGGTTTAAGACTCCCTGTAATCTTGAGAGGAAGGACATGGCTGGGCTGGGGAAGGAGAAGAGGACAAATCCAGAGGATGCATTGCTATTGCTATTTACCTCCATGGAAACAGGAAGAACAGAAGTATCAGAATTTATTGTGATCCAATGGCTAGTAATAATCATGAAGCATCTCCCCTGCTTCCCCGTTCTGGGAGTAGGAGATTCTTTCCCATCAGTCATTTGGGGTTCCCTGAATTCAAGACAGGGGAATGTGAGTAAGGAATTTACTAAGATACAACTCCTCTATGCATGGATGGGAGAATAGATTTTCTGGGCTGTCTGTTCAATAGATTGTAGTCTTCATGGTCCTAGTACAGCACGTTGGACGTCAAGGGGAAGTCTCATACTTGGCTTCCCTTGACATTGTCACCCACTGATTCCAAATGAAAAATGTTTATACCTGTTCATTTCTTTATTCTTTGTAAAGCACCAGGTACATCGCTTGTGCTATATAAATGCTTATAGTAATAATAATAATATTAATAATGATACATCATGGCATTCATGCTGTCCATTGGCATCTGACTTCACCTCTGCCTTTGTCTCACCTCTGTCTCTGTCAGGGCTCGTCTTTGCCACTGGCTGTATCGGCCCCGCAGGAGGCGGGGCCATGATCAGCAGGCACAGCGCAATCGCAGGGAAGCACAGGGACATGCCCCCAGGCATATGGAGAGGGAAGCCCCAGCTCCGCACATAAGAGGGCACGGGGGTGGGGCCCCAGCTGACACCGCAGGGGAATGGTGAAACGAAACCCCCCAGCACACTGTGCCGCTTTGCGTGGCTCTGCACATGGGGGCGTGGCTAGCCCTCCTTAAGGGCTGAGAGAGGAGCACAGCACTGCCGGTGATCAGCAGCGCTGTGAGACTGGCCCCCGTGTGTGCAGTGTAGTATTGCGTGTGGGTGCGTGTTGGACATGGGCTCATGTATCAAGGGTGGTTGAGTGAGTAGGTGGTGGTGGTGGTGGTGGTGTGAGAAGCATAGCCGTGTGGATTACAACAAGGTGTGTGTGTGTGTGTCACTGTGGGTGGCCCCTACTCCCCCTCCCTGCTCTGTCTGGGTTGCCTTCCCTTAGGTGCTGTGACAGCAGAGTGCTGTGGGGCTCCTCCCTTGTGTTCCCTGGATCCTGCTCCCCCTTTCCCTCACGTGCTCCCCGCACCAAGTTCATCCCTAAGCATCGTGAGATTGTGGGGGGTTATCCGGGGTAGTGCAGCTACGTGTGTGACAGGTTATCAGGGAGTGGAGGGTCTCCACTCAGGGCCTTGCTGGTCTCCCCCCTATGATGATCTGGCCTCTTCCCAGTTGGGAAGTACAGGGTCAACTAAGATCCTGAGGGGTTGTGTTTCCCCTCTCCAATGAGTGGAGTCCTGACTCCATGAGAAAGAGCGAGTCCGGGAACGAGTGCGGCAGGTTCACTGGGTCCACGATCTCCCCTTAGAGTCCCTCCACCCTAACCATCTCATCTGATACCTTTTTTCTTGGTACCTTCTTTTTTTCTCTTCCTGTTCTTGAAACAAGAGAAACAATGTAGTCCTGTGGACAGAAGAATGCTGGACTTGAAACAGAGAGTCCTGAGTTCAAACTCTAGTCAATTGGGTGACCATTGGCAAGTCAATTCTCTCTAAGCCCCAGTTCCCCTGCTTTCATATAGGGCATTAGCCACAGGCCTGGCTAGGCCAATCAGTGTATCGTGGGCTTGATAGAAGATCAGTGCCTCCCCTTTAATAGGTCAATACAGCTGACATCTACCCTTTCTGCTTTCAGACCCCTCCTCAAAGCTCACATTGGGTAAAAACAGATGTGACTGTGGCCTGTTTTGGCCCACTGTGGTAAAGGAGCAACTGGCACATCTGTTTTGGCACCACCAGATGTTAGCTCGGGACAACCCCAGGACAGGTAAGCGACTAGCATGGACCATGTCCTCAGAAAATCTCCAAGTCACAATCCGGGCTAAGGGCTGCCCATGTGGGCCAGCACGGCTGTACTGGCTCACCTTACCTGCTGCAGGTTGGGGGCTGCCATGGCTTCCGGTCATTGGCCACCATGGTGGTCTGTCATGGCGGGGTGCTGGGAACAGGGCAGAGCTCCCGGCCCTACTAGGGCCGTGCGGGCAGCGGAAGCAGCTCTCCAGCCATGGACACATTTGTCCAGTGCCCCGATATGGTCCAGGCTGTGTCAGCTGTGTTTTCCCACCCTGGACCGGGCCAGGGAGTTGCTGCGCCAGCTGCATGTCTGGTTTTTTACCCACTGACTGTGAAACTCACAGATTTTGACCACTCGCACCAAAACTGATTTCCCCCAACTTCTCAAAGCATTGTAAGATAACTCATTCTTCTGGGTCTCCCCAATTGTCTGTCTAGATCACGTTCCTCACCTAGCTGGACTGTAAATCCCCAAAGGAATGATAATTTAATATATATGAGGTAGGGACAAGGAATGTGTGTGTGTGGTGGTGGTGATGGGATATACTCAGGAACAAGATAGCTAAAGAGATTTCTCAAGTAGTTTCTTATTTTAAAAATTCCTACAAAGACATAACTGCGCCTGTGAAACAGGCTGCAGAAAGAAAGACCTGGAAGGAGGCTTCAAAATTATGTCAGGTTTACTTTTACCTTCCTATCTATAGAGTCTTTAGAGAAAAGGCCTCTTCAGAAAGAATAACCATCTCTTTAGTTAAAGATGCCACTGTGGCTTCCTTACAGGGAGTGGAAGTTTTGTTAGCATTAGCACCTTGAACTCTAGCCAATCTCCTGAGTCCCCGGGTCTCTCTGTCTGGCCTTTCCCATTCTGTTTTGCTTCTGTCCTTGAAGGAGGAATGCAGGTGCATCGCTTCATTCAGTTCTGATTTTGAGGGGCAGGGGACTATGTTGTCCCTTTCTTTCTATTCAGACCATGTGTGAAAAGCACTGATAACCTCCTTCCATCCAGTGTCTGTAGGGGTGGGGAGAGGCTTTCTCAAGCTGCTTTTAGACAAGCGGGTTGCCGTTGTGTGACCTGCTCACACCATATTTCAAAATCCCGCAAGGCGGGATTACATGAGATGGAAGTAGGGGATCACGCACATGGAAGGCAGTCGTGCATTGTTTGCTGACCGCGAATTAAATACCTCACACATTGAGGTATTTAATTCACGGTTGGCAAACAATGTGCGACTGTCTTCCATGCGCGTGATCCCCTATTTCTGTCTCCTGTGATTTTGAAATATCGAGCGAGCGGGTCGCACAATGGTTACCCGCTCATCTAAAAGACCCCTCAGTGACCTTTCTCAGATTGGTCTGATGATTCAGAGCAGTGTCATTTCCTCAGAGGTTGAGCAGAAAGAGCTGGAACTATACATAGTATTGTAAATTTTTCTGTGGGTGCATTTCAGGGTTTTCCTAGATCTATCTTTAAAGAGTTGTGTGGAAGAATTGATAATTTTTTGGTAATGAAAAAAGTATGCTTTCTAAGGTCGGAACTTTTCAGGAGACATTCTTCTATATCTTCAGGTTAAAAAGCAATATAAATGGCACCCCGGAGGAAGTGCCATGCTTATCATGTTGCTGTGAGAGAGGGAGAATGGACACTTCCTTTTTCTACAAAGCAAGGATAATCTCCATTTAATTACAGGGGGACAGTGGCCTCTGGGAGAAGGCAGACTTTCACTTACTCTGCCAAGTAGGCATGATAGAAACCTCTTTCCTCCATCACTAAGAAACCTGTGTTATGTTGCTTCTTAGGAGCCTGATGCTCACAGGAAGAGCCAACGCTTCTGCAGATTAACTAGGCTGCTTCACGGGCCCTTTCCTTGACAGGGTGGGTTGAAAGCATAAACTTTCTCACTTAGGCCATTTTTAGACTGACACTGGGGAGGGTCTGTGTGCGCCCAGTGGAGCACACACGCACTTCTGGTGGGTGGGGAAGGGTCTATGGTGGTGGGTGGGTGTGCGCTTAGTGTGCTCCCTCATCCACCACCAGCCATTCATGCCCTCGCATGGAGCAACCTGGGTTTTTCCCAGTTGTGATCCAATGCATCACAGTGGGTATTTTTACATGGACATGGGGGTGCTCGCTTCCGGAGCAAGTCCACGTCTACCCATTTGCAGACCTGCCTGGGTTAATTTTAAATGGACCTGGCAGGTGCTGCTGCTCACACAGCACCCCCGTCCCCCACACCATAGAGTTGCAGATGACAGCCCCACTTCCGGTCAGTGCCCCAGGGTTGGGCTGCCTGCTTTCTGATGGTGGTGCTCCTGGATGTTCCACAGCACAGTCAGCAGGGCAGCCCTCCCGGAGCAGGGACAGTCTGCCCCACATCTGCTCCACCTCCACATCTGGCGGGCCATCTTTAAATGGGCAGCTTGCCCGGTGATGAGGGAGGGGCAGCTCTCCATATGAAGACACCCAGCGAGGCCAAAACTTCTAAAGTGCACAGAGGTACACTTGGAGGATCAGACTTTGAGTTCTCACAGTCTTGGAGAAATGGAGGCAAAAGATGCAGAAGAACTGAAACTACTTACACTAGTCCATTCAGCAGAGAAAATATTTCTGGCTGAAAGCAGAGTGGATGGGTAGGATCCAAGCTTCCTGTCAGATGACTGGAACTGTCCCCATTCTTTACCAAGAGGAAGGAAACCCATTAGCAAAGCTATGGGGAAGACATTAGATACAGTACCTAAAGTGAACCATAGATAGATTTAAACAAAGCCAAGGAATGGTCTTTTGCTAAAATAAAAGTATGTGAAAAATGTTCACAGCATCACATGAGCCTTGACAGAACAGTCTGATCGGCCAGCGCTATTATGGTCTATTATGAAAATCCGTATTTAGAGAGAGTGTTCAAACTTTAGATTAATGGGTCTGGAGACTGTAATGGATTCTCTGGAGTGGTTATGATCTATCACATAATGTACTTATTGTGCACAGCATTTTAACATGCTAATCATGCTAACATACCGTTGGGGGCTTCCCCCCCCCCTTTTTTCTTTTTCTTTGGCCCTTTTTACACAGGCCGTGCTGGCAGGGCGGTTGGTGTGCGCGCTGGTGGGTGGAGACGGGTGTACACTGGTGCACACCCATCCCTCCCCCATGCATGGAGCAGTCTGCCTTCTCCCCGGTTGCTCCATGTGTGGGTGATGGGTGGAGGTGGGTGGGTGTACGTGTTCCATGGGAGTGCACATGCACACCCACCCACCGCTGCTGCTGCTGCCACTGCAGTGTATACACAGGCAGAGCCCACGCATGCACACCCAGATTCCTGGGTGTGCATGGATGGGTGCTGCCCGTGTAAAAAAGGCCTTTGTAAATGCAGCTATCAAAGACCAAATGACTCAGAAGGATTGTTGTGCTGATCTAAAACTGTACTGGGGAGTAATTTATGCTGCAGTCAATGGGTCTGATCTTACCTACATGGACACTCTCTTAGTCTGCTGATTCTTGACTCTGAAAGTTCATACCGAGATCACAGATTTTTAGCAAATTTGAGGGCCTGCTTATCTTCCAAGCAGTTTTACACTGGAGAAACTCCTTTGACTTTCTTGAGCTGTTCCTGTTTTACACTGGGGTGTATGTGTGAGAGCAGAATTTGGTCTAGTATATTTTAGTATTCCTGTAACAAAATAAATTATCAGACTGTTTCCACTCCTTCATGCCTCAAATTTTATCCCAGAGCGGGTTTGGGAGTCAGCCTAACTATTAGGCCATTTTTAGACTATCGCGGCTGCGCTTGTTTTGAAAAAATGCCGGGAGCCAGGATCAGACGATAGACTTCCGGCTATCACACACCCAGAAGGGGGACGCACATGCTTTTCCGGCCACATTTGACCTGTTCGATTTTTCAATCCGGTCAAATCGCGGGCGGAAAAGCATGCACGTCCCCCTTCCGGGCGCATGATTGCCGGGAGTCTATCGTGTGATCCTGGCTCCCTGCATTTTTTCAAAACAAGCGCGGGCGTGGCCGCGATTGTCTAAAAACGGCCTTAGACTGTAGTAATATAGTAGAAATCTTGGCATCTACTTAGCTATCAAGGTGCTGCCAAATGGTAAAAATGGACGTGTGGGTGACCCAGGTCAGGGAGGGGGCACTGAACAAATGTGCCCATGGCCAGAGAGCCAACCCGCCACCTGCACGTCCCAGGTATGGTGAGGAGCTAAACTGATGTGCAGTCGGCCGGTCCCACCCCCGTACTACTCCCAGTACCCCACCCCACTATGACAGACAGCCATGGTGACCAGTCATCATGGCAGCCCCTGCCTGAGGCAGGTATGGCAGGGCTGAACACATGTGCTAGACTATGTTGGCTTGCATGGATGGCCCTTAGGCAGGCTGTGTCCTCAGAGATTTCCCAAGGACACAACACGGGCTAGCTGCCTACCTACCCTGGGGCACTCCCAGGCTAACATTTGGCGGATTGTAAACAGATGTGCCAGTAGGTCCTTGCAACAGGCTAAAATGGGTCAAAGCAGTCAAAAGAAATTATAAACAATTATGTGATGTCCCTTGCTCTGCATACAGTAGTGTTGATGGCTGGGATCACGGGTTCCCTAACTCTTTAGGCCAATGAACAAGTTTTGATCCTCAACATTTCTTGTGGGCTACCATATAACCACTGGAGTTGGCCACAGCATGGAACATGTTTGTTGCAGGGCTGGCCACAACTGCACAAGGTAAGCAGCTCAGTCCCCACAGTGCTAAAGCCATGCATTGTTGGCAAGATCAGGGAATGACCGGTGAGTGCATGTGAAACATCTTTGGTTCTAGCTGGGGCCAAAGCCCACTTCTCTTTTGCTGCAGTTGGTTCTGTGAACTATTGACCACAGCCTTGCAGAGCACAGTTTGGAGCCCTTGAGTAAGATCTCAGGCCTGCTTCTGCTTCCAGAGAAATCAGTTGCAAAACTCCAGATGATTTCATAGGAAGCATGATTTGGCTTTATATCACCAGTCATATTGATATTACTCAATCAGATTCATGAAAAAAGCTGTGTCCCCAGGTTGTAGTACTCTACACTAACTTGAACGGCACCCTAGAATTTAGCAGTTGATTTAAAATATTGTGTCCCCCCACCTCCCTACTGTAGTAAAACTGAAACGATGTTGATTATCTAATTTAAGCTATTTTTAAAAAGGCGAGGTGGTACACTGATGTCAGAGGGGAAAAAACCAACAACGCACATTTCTGTCATTCACTGAGTCACTTAGATTTCTAAACTTGGCCTTTAGAAAATTACCTCTCCAGTACTCATGCACTTCCATAATACCTTGATAATCTGCACTTCACAACTCAAGTCAATAATTGCCTTTGATGACTTAAAAAAAGAAAAAGAAAGAAAGAGAAAGAACCTTCGTAATCCAGACTACAGCAAAGGAATGCTGAGAAATGACACTAAAACAATTGCTACGCATTTATATCTTGATGTATTTTCTGCATCTATTTGCCAACTATTCCACAGAAATTTGTTAAACACGTCAACTCTCAAAACAATATAAGCATGAGATAGAAAAGGAGTTAGAAAGACTCCTTTAATTTTGGGGAGACATGACAATTCCAACAACATATTTTAAATCAGCCTGCAGAAGAAAACATTAAAACCGTATACAGAAAAAATACACTTATTATTGTGACTGAAAGATATTCAGGAAGAATGTGAAAATAACTGTAATTTATTTAAGACCTGGGAGTATGAAATAATAAGTTGCGGAGCCATCAGGATTGTTTTGGTGTTGTTTTATGACATGATGGTAGACCTTGTCTAGTTTGGAGTTTGAGAGTAATAAGACCTTGGAAACAAAACCTTGAATAAACTGAACTTAAAGAAAAGGGAAATGTGTCCTTGCGCAAACACATATTGTGTCTATCACCTTCCTCCAAAAGGTTACTCAACTTTAAAAGCACATAATAGGTGTAAAGTCAGTAAATGTCAACGTCCGTTCAAATGCAAAAGGCAGAAACCTAGCCTGCTTGTTTTGTAATATAAAATACATTTTAAAAAGCCCTTTAGCAGCACTCTATTTTTTGTTTAGCAGTTTTACAGCTGCTGGCATTTTATCCTCCTCCGCCCCAAAGATTAATAGCTATACTTCTGACTCATTTTTCATAATACATTTAACCCACAATTTAGATTCTAAGTATCTCAAGTTTTTTTTCCAGGTCAGTGGTGGTGATCAACCTTGTTGAAATTTAAACCAAACCCACACGTCTTCATTTTAACCCTACCTTCTTCTGAAGGAATCACATCTTGTCTCTCAAAGAAATATTTCCCTGCAAAA
>QEPC01006430.1:2028053-2120553 GCA_003113815.1 Sphenodon punctatus | reverse complement strand
TGTAGATTGCAGCATGAACAAATGCTTTGACTTGTTTGTTCTTCTCACTCTTCTACATTCATTCTCTTTTCTCTCTCTCTCTCTCTCTCTCTTTTTTTTTTTTACCCAGCCTTGCTAATGAACACCTTACCTGCTTAGTTAAGCTGATAAGGATACACATCAATGTGAGGAAGCCCCTTGCCAATATGTAAGATACTCTGAAAGGGTATTTTTTTTTATTGTTGCCTCTTTAGTTCTCTTTATGACAAAAAAACTTTGACAAAGGTAAGGAAAGATCTGCTAATAGTAAATTAGTGTTGCCACACCCTGGAAGAAAACAGGGAGATCAAAATTGGATTTAACATGCCGCACTCTTTATTGACAATTTCCCAAGTCCCAAACCCAAGGAGGACTGTTTCCCCCCTTCCCTCTCCCACCCCCCTCTGCCAAATCGGGTCTGACAAAGACACCACACTATGTCTGTGATGGCGGCCTGTTGCACACACAGGTGCCCACCCTTTCCTTTACTAGACTAAACCAGCCCCTTTCCCATTGTCCCCTCCCCACCCCGACCCCCAAGATGCATGACTTGGGTAGGGGAAACTACAAATGGACACCCTGCAGTGGCCCATGGAGCAAGGATAGGAGGATCGGTCCTGGGATCACATCTGACCTCAGGTAATGCTTGCAATGCTACCTACCTCCTTGGGATGGGGGCACACATCAACCTGCACAAGGCTTATATGCCTGGCCCTGATCCCTGCCTCTTTACGAGGTGGTCCCGATTCCCCATGTTGGTATGCCCTAAAGACCCTGGCACTGGGCCAGATCCCCGCTGACCAAGTGCAACAATTATAAAAACCTAAATTAATGCCCCGTGTAACAGGCCAATTTGAGGAAATTACACCGTGGGGAAGGCAAAAAAACACGCAAACCCCTATGCCAGTCGGGCATGCCTGCAAAAAATTCCTTCCTGACCCCAATAGGCAAAGTGCCCAGTGCAATAAAGGGGGCAAATGGGCACGTGTTTTGTGTCTGGTGTGCTCCAAGGCTTGTCTTGAAATGACAGATGGAAGCCTTGGAGTTTAAATCTGGCGCCAGGGAATCACATCTCACCCCCAACCTGCCCATGGACCCTGGCCTAATTTTTCTTTAATCAAACGAGGAGAGGGGAAGGGGGGGGGGGAGGGATAACAAACCTCCCTCTCCGCCAATTTGAATTTGGGAGGGGTGAAGAGGGGGAATTTCACCACAGTAAAAGTTTCACATTTCCTTAAGTCATCCTACTTTCACTGGCAAGCTGCATTTGTCATGCTTCCTGAGTACTTGCTGTTTTGCATATCTAGAAGTTTTACTTAATAATAGTCTGTGGACATTTTTAGATGAGTGGGGGAATCTAGTGGATTGACAAATCTGCTTAAAAAACCTGTAATGAGCCCCATTGCGGGGGTGTGTGTGTGAAGGATCAATTTGGTTACTTTTTTGTTTAGATAAGAGAGAAAAAACAAACAAGCACAATAATCTCCCTGTATAGCAAGTGGAGTCAAAGTAGTTCAAATGATATCGTTTGTTGGACCAACTTCTGCTGGTGAGAAGGTGCAAGCTATCAGGCCACACGGCCTTTCCTCAGGCATGTAGCATAGCCAGTCAGAAACGTATACGCTGAGCAATGTAGGAGAGGTATATATGAGGAGGTACGGAACGCCACATGTGGGAGTGGATAAGACAAGGGCTTTTTTTACATGGACGCCCCTCTCCCCGCTGGGTGTCCGGGCGGGTGTGCGGTGGGGGGACATCCGTGCGCACGCCATGGGTGGTGGGTGGGGATATATGCGCACTTCTGGCACACCCACCTCCACCCATCACCCACCCACGGAGCCGTACGACAAAATGGAGGAGGCTCTGTGGGTGGAGATGGGTGGGCGCCCGTGAGGAAACGAGCACACCCACCGCCGGTGCACACCCATTCCCCCACCCAGCAGCGCCATGTGAAAACGGCCAAGGTAACTGGGGGTGGGGTTTAGATAGGGAAGAGAGAGAGAGATGCCAGACATTTAAAAACACAGCTGTACAATATATATATTGGTGTAGGAGATAAAGAAACAATGGGTAGTGGTAAACACATAGAGAGGATAATGCTAAAGGAAACATATGGATTGGGGGTATAGTAGGAAGCGCATATAACAAGCACAGCTTTGTTTTTTGCAATAGTGATGTGCAGCAGGACAGAGTGATCTTCTGGGTATATTGAAAAGAGAAATGTTAAAAATAAGTTTAGACATTCAGCTTAATATGCAAGAGTAAATGGTTCCCCGCCCTGTATGGTATTTTGAGTATGCAAACTCAGTGAGATATTTTTAAGCTATTGTAGCATCCTGGGAGTGCCAGCTTCTTCAGTGTCACAGGAGTGGAGTTCCCCACAGGTACGGTGGCACGGGGCTTACAACAGGCAAATCTGCTCAGAGCCCAGTTCTGAAGTAGTTACACAGGCACAACTGCCAGTGCCGATCTGCCCTCCTTCTGGGGGCAGATTTAAACCTAATGATACTTAATAGCAATGACTGCTGCCTAATCGGGATAGAATTCCACTTAATGGGTATGCCTTTGGGGATTTAGTAGTGCTTAGGTGATTTATGTGTCAGCCTTACGCTGGCCCTGTGTGTGTGTGTGTGTGTGTGTGTGTGTGTCTGCACTACTAACAGCAGCTTTAAAGACCCACCCTGCCCCTGAGTTAGGCCTCATGTGGAAAGTGACTGAATTTTTTACCCTGGCCATCCCTGGAGAGCAGTTTTGCTCCTTCGACACACAAATTAGGCTGCCCTGCCAAGTGTCTCTCAGCTGATCCTGCTCTTGTCGTGTGTAGAGGTGGCTGGTGGAAAGATTTTTTCCGGAGAAAGCTGGAGTACCCAGAAGTACCATCTTTGACCTGGTGTCCCACCCTTAATCTGTGGCGTAGCAAGGCTGTGGTGTGTTCTGCCTCATGTCCCAATTATGGATCCTGAGGGGGGGTGGGGTCTCCAGGTGTGGGGTGGGCATACCTTGTCGGGGCAATAACCTCCACTTCAGGCTGCCACCACTCTGAGGCGCCCCAGCTACGAGTCCTGCTGCAAGCCACTGTTTGAGGGTGGATTCCCCTGGCTGCCATGTTGCCACTTCAGGGGCTGCAAGGAAAATTTCAGAGTGTGTGGGGGCAGCCCTGCTTCCTCCCTTGCCCACTCAGAAATTTCCTAGTGTTGCTCAGGTTGCTAGCAAAGGCTTGCCCCCACGATACCCGGCCTTAACCAAGTTGTTCCCTCACTCTATGAAAGCCAGTGCTACACTCCTGCCCTTGACCCTGAAGGGGTCCAGTCGCCTAGCACCCAGTACCCAGAGAGACTGGTGGAGCAATGGCAGTGGTGGGGTGCAGGTCAGGATCCACCCAGAAGATCAGCAGAAACAGCAGCTCTGGTTAATGGATCCCATCCTCCTGGGTCCCTACCCTTGCTCTGGGGTGGGACCACTCCCAGGCCTCCCTTCCTTCAGCTTCTTTGCTGGACTCTTCCACTGCTTCACAGTGGGCTGAGACTGCTCCAGCTCTAGCTCCCTGCTGCCTATAGACATGTGGTGAGCAGCAGATTCATTCCCTGTTCCAGTGCAAATAGATAGATCCAGGAGCTTGTCCAGTCGTAGAGCAGACTTATTACCCTGGGGGCAGTACCGAAGATAGTGGTACATGGGGTCTTGTGTTAATTGGGAATCTGTTCATGGGGATGAAAAGCCAGGGCATCCACAGTAAGGGCATGCTACTGTACCATGAGGAGGGTTGCCAGATGTCCCCTATTTCAGTACCTCACAGCTCCATAGAGCTTAATGGGTATCCCTTCTTCCACAGCTTCAGCTGCCTGTTGGATCTGGAGGGGGTGTAGGGTGTACATGCTCCCACAGGAATGGAGAGCAGGAGAAGGAGCAAGGATCTTACTATTGCTTTAAAAGGTACCCGCTTCCTTTCTATAACTTCTCTGTGAGCAGTAGTATCATTTTTTTCTCATTTTACTCATGCTTCATCATCCCTATATCTTCTAATGCCCAGCCCTAATTGTCCCTTTTAATTGTATGATTTAGTGTTTGGTATACATCAGGACAGGGAGCCTTTTCTCTCCCTCACGCCACTTTGGAAGCTAGTACAAGGTCTGTGAAAAGTTGGATACAGGGATATTTAATGAGTGTGCGCAGGATGGGAGAAGGAAGGAGAGGATCCAGATTATGGATCCAGGCCATGGATCCATCCCCTGTCCTTGAGTGCATGCCCTCATCTCCACTCTTTTCCCTGAACCCACTCTGTCAGTGCATGAGTAGCAACTAGATCCTTAGGCCTGATCCAGAAGTTGAAAGGGGCCAAAACACAAAACAAAAAACAAACAGCTTTGGGATACTCCCTAATAGCGCCGCAGTCCATTGCCCATTGAAGTAACTAAGATGCCCATAAACATTGGATCAGGTTCCAAATCCTGAACTTTACAAAGGAGTCTCTACCTATTTGAATTGTACAACAGAATAACAGGAACAATAACAAATGAGATGATAGCGCACACCAGGTGAGTGTCCACCTGCTCGTTTATTAGGTGTTCCCCCGCAACGGACATGGAGCATGCGTAGCCTGCCATGTGGACGAATGCGGCTAATGTACGTCCACATGCCTGCCTACTGTCAACTAGGTTGTGTGCAGCCTCCTTGTGTCCAGGTCCACCAGCACCATCAAGTTGTGGGCAAAAAAGCCTAGAGAGCTCCACAGATCTATTACTTCCAGCCCCTCTCCGCCCTTTCGCTCTCACTGATATGCATGTAACATCAGCCTTAAAAGTCCAACGTGCCATTTTCAAACATACATTCTCCAAGCTCTTCCTGGTTGGTACTACATGCCTGATGCTGCCTCTTTCCCAGCTGTTGCATTCTCCATAACGACTTGCAGAGGATTATCCTCGCCACGGCTCATTTATTTTTTTTAATTTTTATTTTATTAATTTCAAACTTATATCCCGCCCCTCCTGCCCAAAGGCAGCTCAGGGTGGCGAACACCACCAAAAATTTTTAACAATAAAACATTTTAAAATAAATCAACAAATTTTAAAACAAATCATTAAAACTCACCCTCCCTCCCAACCCCCTCACCCTACCCCCCCGCTCGCCAAAAGCCTGGAGGAACAGCCAGGTCTTACACAAACGTCTAAACAACAGGAGGGTGGGGGCCAACTGAGCCTCCTCCGGGAGTGAATTCCACAGCACAGGGGCAGCCACCAAAAAAGATCTCACATTAGTGACCACCTGTCTCGCCTGGGGAACCTCCAAAAAGGCCCCCACGGACGATCTCAGGGGTCACACGGGCACATGGGGAGTGAGGCGATCCCGCAGATAGGCAGGGCCCAGGCCGTGAAGGGCTTTGAAGGTCAAAACCAGCACTTTGAACCTAGCCCGGTGCTTTATAGGCAGCCAGTGCAAAGTCCGGAGCACAGGTGTCATGTGCTCCCTGCGGCCCACCCCAGTAAGGAGACAGGCCATGGCATTCTGCACCAGCTGCAGCCTCCGGACCAGCTTCTCGGGCAGCCACACGTAGAGCGCGTTGCAGCAATCTAGCCTCGAGGTCATTCTGACAGCCAGGCAACAACCAACACCATTACAACCACTGGCACAATGCACCACAGCTGGGCACACGTCTCCCCACTCAATCATTCCTGCATGCCTTCCAGAACATTCTGCCAGGCAGATCCACAGGAGGAAGTTCTCTTGCCTGTCCCGCCACCCAAATGATCGCACCAAGCTGCCCCGAAAAGGAGAAGACACAAGAAGAAATAGTTAAAAAAATAAAATAAAGTTTTTTTATATATTTCATAATCCATGCTTTCTGTGCTTCTTTGAATGATTGGAGGCCATGGAGAACAGTGATATGGCATAGCGATATGCCATTTGTGGGGCTGGTGGAGTTGAAGGGGGAGATGCGGGTGCACATAGAATTGAGGGTGGGGGAGCTGCTGGCCATGCACTCCACCTGGGTGCAAAGGGGATGACCATAGGGAAAGCCACAGGTAACGGCCGGCTGCTGGCCAGTCGCAGAGTAGCCACCTGCATGCCCATGGTGCTCTTCCGATTGCCATTCCCAGATCCAGTTCACCTGTGAATGCCAATAGGAAACATAGAAGCAGAGGCTTGCAGCCGGCTAGTCTATGAATGTCAGTAGGGCATGTATATGGAAAAGCTGCCGGCTGGGTGCTAAGGGGGAAGCAGAGGGGCCAGAGGGAAACATAGGGTGCTACCACTGCAGCGGCACGGCTGCCCCCGCCACCCTCGGCCGGGTCAGGTTGGGGGAACGGAACCAAACATTCCCCAGGCCTGACCTGACTGGGGAGAGGGGAGTGATGCACAGCTGGCTGGCTCCACCCCTGTCCTGAGGCCGATGCCCTAAACCCTGCCATGATGGGACAGCCATGGATGCCAATAACAGGTAGCCATCCCACACTGGGCTGGGGGCACAAAAACAGCCATGCTTGCCCGGTTCGCCATGCTGTGACCCACCTGGGTGGTTCACGAAGCTAGACCATGACAGGGCAGGCCAGTGTCACGTTTCTTAACACCCTGAGGGACAGACAAGAAACATTTTAAAAGCCTTTATTCATACCGCAAAAAAAATCATTTAAAATCGTTTGCCTCCTGGAGTGAGAGCCCCAAAGAAAGAAACAGCTACAACAGTTTCTTCTTCCCATGGTTGACTGTAGCTGTGAGTCATGGCAGGGGGGTGGCTTGATGGGGACGTGTGGCAGGGAAGAGTACCTGCCCGTTTATTTGGGTAGTCCCGCTAAACCTGAGGGCTGGGGGTGGGGGGCTCTGCACGCACGCAAAACAACTAGATGCCAGGGTGCTGTCTGTTCGTTAGGCTCTACACGCTAAATGCTATGTGAGCGTGGGCTGCACAGACCGAACCTTGACTCCAGCGGGCTAGCGTCTTGTTCGTTAACACCCACAAACAGATCATAAGCTGGATTAGTAAGTGGGATAGGCATCTTTGGGCATCCCTGTAGGTTTCACACACAGCCTCAGGTAGGACTCGCCTCATCTGTGGCGCGTAGTTCATTATAAATGCAGAATAAGAGACTGACACCCAATGTAAATTCCGCATTCTGAAGCTTGCCTTGCACCTTTAAAAACGTACATCTTCCTATTAAGTGACAAGCCAGTAAACCTGCCTGCAGGAATAGAGAAGCATAGATATTGTGTTAAAGGAAGGAGAAGAAACCAAGCAGAACACCATGCGGATAATCAGCTAACCAGTTTCTCTCTATTTTTATATATTACAGCCCAAGGCTGCTACACAGTAGGCAGGTGAGTTTGAGAGCCATTGAACACTGTGAATTTTCCCAATGTATTGTAATTACAGAAACACTTGTGCTAAATAACTTCATGCTGATTCACTAGGAAAATTCACAGTGCTCAATAAACCTAATTCCGTACCCGTTGGGTAAGAGGGACCATCCATGACGGAAATCAGCAGGGCCCAATGGTTAGGGTGCAGGACTAGAATCCCAAAACTGAGGTTCTCTTCCCAGAGATTTGTTGTGTGATCTTGGGCAAATCAATATAATCTTGCTCTGCGTGTTCCCATTTGCAACCTGGGAAAAATTAGTTATTAGCAGCATTAGGCAACTACCACTTAATTATTTTCATTAGAATGAAATGACAAACATATAAACCTGCCTGACTCCATCTCAGGGGCTTAGTTGGAAAGATGATGGAATGGGGCCCGCATTCACCCTCCTCCCAGTGGCTAGAGATGCAGCTACACGTGCAAGCCCCCTGCCCCACCTCCTCCCAGGCTTGTGGGCCCTGGTGCAGCTGCACTGCCGTACTTACACCCTTGTTCCAAGACTTTTTGCAGAATTCCTTTGATACACTGCCTGCCTGAAAGATACCCCCTGTGCTTTTAAGTTTCTTGGTATAGGATTAACAGATTTTGAAGGAGGTCTGTGTGAGAAGGAAGCTCTACGCTGCTGAGATAATAAGGACATTACAGTCGAGCAGGAACGGCAAGAAACGCTTAAGCGTGAGGACACACAGAAAGGTCTGTGTACTGTCCCTCAGCCCCAATGACACAGCTCCCATTGACATCACTGGGAGTTCAGCTGCTGACTGTGAGTGGTTGGCTTTCTGTTCCGAGGTTGGCAGTCTCCCAGAATGCAACCAACTGCAATGGCAGCAAGCCACAGGTGTACACGGTACACCCATGAGCAGGTGACAATGTGACTGGCAAGGATGACATGATAATACAACGTCATCTCTGTATAATACACAGCAATCCAAGTGCTGTTTAGGAAGCTGAGACGTTAAAGTTAACACAACTCTGCAGCAGTTTTAGAGATGGCTGAGCAGGTAAGCAAGCCTGTTCAGAAAAGAAGAAACTAGGGATCTAGGACAAGGGGTCATGCATGTGCTAAAGAATAGTCCCACCGCAGGATTCTAACCATTTGGGATTCAAACAGCATAACCCTTCATGGCAAGGTTACAAACACTGTTCAAACAAATCTTGGAAGGGAATTGCTAATGTGGCCCTCTTCAATGCTACCCCTTCATGAACCTCTGAGGTTCATGAAGCATAGAGCAGAGGTTCCCAAATTATGAGGTGAGACCCCAAATAGGGGTCATGACCTCAACTGATAGTCAATGTCTTTTGCATGTCTTAATTGCTGCCTGGGGTCACAGGGTTACATTTAAGTGTGAAAATGGGGTCACAGACAACCATTTGGGGAACCTTGACCATAGGGGTTCCTGCTTGTCAAGAGATAGAAAGAGGGGTAAGAAAGGGAACGAATTGCTAGCTATGTGAAGTGGACCTGGGAGTACAGGCACTTGAGGTACGCCGGTGCTTATTATTACCTCATGGCTGTTTGCCTCATAAATTGACACAGGAGAAATAGTTGGAAATCATACTTACTCAACCACTGAATAGCTAAAAAATTCCCCAACTGAGCCTAAAAAATGAGTCAAAAAGAATCTACTGAAATAGTAGCCTAAAGATCCACCTCCAAAGTGTAGCTCTGTCATTTCGGTGTGAGGTTTGGGGAGGGGCAGGAGAGAATAAGCAACAAGGATCTGAGGAATGTAGCTTTCCTGGGGGCATCAAAGTCCCTGAGGCGCTGGCCTGAGAAGCTAATCCTCCCCATTTGGCACAAGGGGGAGTGGGGTGACAGAGTGAAAGGGTCACCTGCTGCAACTCTCATTCCCCACACACCTAAGAAGGATGAGAAATAGCAGCCGGTCCTAAGAAGCCACTCAACCCATTGTGCTGCTGCTGTGGGGGTAGCTGGGGCAAGGAAGAAGGAGACACATTACACTATCTTACTCCAGTGTGCAGCTGTGCTGCCCATCTGGGGGACAGTCTGGTCCACACGAGGCACTGCCTCCAGGGCATTAGCCAATGGTTTTTGGAGCAGTATTTTGGAGATGCATCGACTACTCAGGCCCTTTTTAAATGAGACGCATCCACTCATGCCCACCCAGTGGCTATGGGCGGGTGTGTCTTGTGTGAAAGCGGCGGTGGGTGGGTGTGCGTGCGTGCGTGTTCTTGCAAAGTACACACCTCCATCCATTGCCCCAGCATGGAGCAACCGATGAAACGCAGGTTGCTCACGCAGGGGCGTGGGTGGGAGATGGGTCTGTGCCCATCTGCCCCTGCCCCCCACACCATCTCCGCAGTGACGCTCCCCGCCCACTTAAAAAAGACCTCAATCTATTGCCTTCTACCCTCACCCCTATGTTTAGTAACACCCATGTTTCATGGCAAAAGTTTTGAATCCAACAGTACTTTTAAGAACACAGTAATCTGAGAAACAGAACTATTCCAACTGCTTTAATTAAGCTCCAATATAAAAACGTCTTGTGAGTTTGGCACTTATTAAAATTTAGCTCATTCATCAGACAATTTCCCCAGCTTGTCAGAGCTCTGGAGCAGGGAAACATTTGGGAAGCAAGGGAAACATAGGTGGGAAAAATATATATGAAAAGAAAACACATGTAAAAGAAAACACATTTAAATTTGTTTCCACGTATGAGATCATATTTCTGGCACTTTGTAGAAGTCCTATGGAAGCTGTTATTTCCAATATAGGAATTCTACAGTGACTAAATTGGTGTTAAATTTAAATCTGTTCAGGAAGTAATAGTCAATCTGCATTCCATGTAAAGACTCTCACAGGCAAAATTATTTATACAAGGTAAAGTTGGCAAAAGGAAGTCCAGTGAAAAAAAAAGATTTTTTTTACACACATTAACCCTCTCTTTCCCAGGTAAGCACTGAGATATTCCTTCCACAGGAATGTAGATTCTTTTAGTCCAGGTAACACATTTTGCTCAAGTCAAGTCTTAAGAGCTGCTATTATTGGGTGAAGCCACATGAGACAGAGTGGGGAGGCTACCATGCAATGCAGTGCATTGTATGGCCAGTGCCCACTAGAGCAGGGATTCTTAACCAGTGCTCGGGAGCACCAGAGTGCTCAAGCAATGTGTGAAAGTGCTCCTCGAGCCACCTGTCAGGAGTGTTCGGGAGCACCTAGAAACAGTCCTTCATTCATTAAAGACAAAGTGAACTGGGATTTATTTATTTTAAAAAATTATGCCCCGCCCCCCTTGTCACAGGCAACCCGGGGCGACTAACAACATCAACAATAAACACAATAAAATATCATAAAATATAATAAAACATCAATACAAAAGAAAAGAATAAAAACCACCCTCCTCCTTCACCAACCCCCACCCCCTACCCACCCCTCACCCCTCTCCCTCGCCAAATGCCTGACGGAACAGCCAGGTCTTACAACGCCTTTGGAAAGCTGGGAGAGAGTTCCAAAGGCCACCGAGAACACCCTATCCTGCATGGCCCCCCAGAAAACCCGGGGGACCTCCAAAGTGATGCCCCCGGATGACCGCAGGGGCCAGTCTAGGACCCTGGGCATGAGGTGATCTCACAAGTAGACAGAGCCCAGACCGTGTAAGGCTTTATAGGTCAAAACCAACACTTTGAATTGAGCCCATAAGACTATTGGCAACCAGTGCAGAGACCGGAGCACGGGTGTAATGTGCTCCCGGCAGCCCAGTTCAAGCCACATTCTGCACCAGCTGCAGCTTCTGAGTCGTCACCATAGGTAGCCCCACGTAGACCACATTACAGTAGTCTAATCGAGAGGTGATAAAAGCATGGATGATCGTGGCCAGATCCGGAACTGAAACCAATGACCAAAGCCACCGCGCCAGATGTAACTGGCAGAAGGCACTCCTCACCACAGCTTCCACCTGGAGATCCAGGCAGAGCTGCACGTCGAGGAGCATCCCCCAGGTTCCGTACCTGGGAAGTCAGCAGAGGACAGATCCCATCAACCATGGGAGCTGTCACTTCCACCGACTTACCCACTACCATCACCTCCGTCTTGTCAGGATTCAATCGCAGTTGGTTAGCCCTCATCCAATCCCCCACAGCTGCCAAACACTGGGTGAGCACTGAGACAGCCGGGCCTGGATCTGTTGAAAATCTGAGATACAGTTGGATGTCATCCACATACTGATGACACCTCACCCCGAACCTTCTAATCACCTCGCCGAGTGGCTGCATATACACGTTGATCAGGAGAGGGGACAAAACAGAACCCTGGGGAACTCCACACGAGAGGTCTCTGTCAGATGAAAAACAATCACCGAGCACCACCCGCTGAGTTCTTCCTATCAGGAATGAGTGGAACCATTTGAGAACAGTCCCGCCCACGCCCACACTGTCCCACAGGTGCGTCACCAACGTCTCATGGTCAATGGTATCAAATGTTGCCGAAAGATCTAACAGGATTAATAGGGTCGATCGACCCCGCTCCTTCTCGCGGTGGAGATCATCTACGAAAACTACAAGTGTGGTCTCAGTGCCATAACGCAGATGGAAGCCAGACTGAAAGGGATCCAGATAACCGATGCGGTCAAGACGCTCCTGGACCTGTCGGGCCACTACCCATTCAATAACCTTCCCTAAAAAAGTAAGGTTAGAGACAGGTCGATAGCTGGCAGGGGAGCCAACATCAAGCGATGGTTTCTTGAGCAGAGGCCGCACCACCGCTTCCTTGAGCAGCTCAGCACTCTGCCCTCCTGAAGGGAGGCGTTGACCACCCCGGACAGCAAAGGCCCCATTTTCTCCCGGCAGCTCTTAACTAGCCAGGACAGGCACGGATCTAATTCACAAGAGGTGGCCCGAACCGCCCCCAGAACCTCCCTCATGTCAGCGGTTGTCACCAACTGAAATTGATCCCACAAAATTGGACATGACGAGGCTTCTACAACCTCTACCTCCTCTACTGTATTAATTGTGGTGCCAAAGTCATTGTTATGAGCGATTTTATCCACAAAATAATCCGCAAACATGTCACAGCAGGGAGATGATGAGTGCTCCAGGGTCGAGGGAGGTTGGACTGACTAGCCCTCGTGCAACCTGGAATAGCTCCACTAGACAGGATTTTGTGGACATTATGAGGGTAGCCAAGAACTCCCTCTTTGCTACCCGCACAGCCATGGCATAAGCTTGTAAACTAGCTCTATGCCGCAATCCATCAGCTTCAGCACAAGAACGACGCCACTGTCGCTCCAACCGTTGCCCAGCTTGCTTCAGCCTCCGCAGCTCCTCGGAAAACCACGGAGGTCTGCAGAGCCTCTGCCTAGGTAATGGACGCCTGGGAGCCGTCCAGTCGATAGCCTCCATCAGCAAGGTGTTCCACAGCTTAACGAGGTCATCGATGAGACGGTCGTCAAATTATCTCAATTTCCCTTGAACTGAATTAAACTGAATAGTAGAGGGGAGACTTAATCTATACATAATTATGCAAATCATTCTTTCAAATTATGCAGTTCTCCCAAATAGTCATTTAGGTCACTCAAGTGCTTCATGACTGGGAAAAGGTTGAGAACCCCTGCAACTAGGTGTTCCCCCTGCTAGATGTGGGGGGAGCAAGCTGGATGCTATGTGACGTGTCTTTAGAAAAATTCTGAGGACTCATCGATCACAGAGCGACCTTACCCCAACTGGCTCAAGGCGGGGCAACTCGTGTGCAGGCCATGCTTGCCCCACCCGGAGGGGAGCACTCACTGTGGGGCCTTGAGCGGCAGGTGCTGTCACCTGTCACACGGGGCCACATCACAGGTGGGGCGAGAACTCAGTCAGGCAGGGTGGGGCAGGGCCAGGTGCCTACTCCTGTGGCTTGGCTTGCACTGTGGCCCAGCCGTGGCGGCAGCTCCATCAGCGACTGGCCGGCCCAGCTTCCCCCGCAAACGTCTGCTCAGTTCCCCGTGTTGACCCCACAATTTGGCGGCACTGATTGCCTGCCACAGGCCATGCACGGATTGGGCTGCCACAGCTCATCTGACTGCATCCTCTGATGCATTATGAAACAATATAAATATATGTCTTTACAGCGTCACTATGCAGTATAGGCGGTTTTAATTCTACACCAAGTGTAACTGGCATCCTAAAATGGTTCTATCATAGATCTGGAGATATCTTCACAGAGATTCATCTTTGGAGTTTTGTTTACATTTATTAAAACATCTTTAACAAATGGCTGGACCAAATTCTGCCCTCATGCACACATACTTCACTTCAGCTGGGCTTGATTCTGATCTACGTTATACCAGTGTAATTCTATTGAGTTCAGCAAAGTACTCCTGTCCTGATTTGCACTGGTTTAACCTATACCAATATATACTTTATATAAAAGTAAGCATCAGGAATGGATCGTTCCATTATTGCCAAGTTCTCCTATGCTTTTTCTGAACTGGCTATTGTTGGAGACAGGATACTGAGCTAGATGGACCATTTGTCTGACCCATCAGGGCAATTCTTATGCCAGAATCAGTCCCAATGGGAGTTGCATGTTGCTAATGATGCATCTCTAGTCATTCTGGGTTTCTGTGGGTGTCTGTCTGTTATCAATATTTCTGGCTGTTCGGTTTCAAAAGTGTATGATTATTCACCGTCAAAAGCAGGGAAAACCTCAAAACGTTCAGGGACTGAGGAAGTGGGACCTGCAAAAAGAACTGTGATATCCCTGCCCAGGCGAATGGAGTAGCTTACCACACACACTTAGAAAAGAGCATGCACAAAACCCAGAAAAGGATGGTCCAAGAGCAAAAAGGCAGCAAAGTATGATTTTCCCCATTAAACACAGCCGGGGAATCTGCAAAGTGAGTACACAACCCAGTCAGCTAGCTCGATGAGGTGTACATATTGCTATGCCTTCCAAGGTGTCATTTGTGAATGGAGCTATTGGTGAACTGTCATGGGGGAGCTAGCCAAAATTCGGGAGAATTCAGGTACTCCTGGGGCATGCTGATGACCACAACAGAAATGCCTAGTAATAAATAAGGAAATTGTTTCTTGCCTCTGCGCCCAGTGTCTTACTAGCTAACTCTCTTGCATGGCAGTTGGTCACGTGGGACTCTGACTCTGGTTCACTGTGTCAGTGACACTTTTTCCATTACTCTGCACTGTGACCTGGGTCTGCAAAGTTTGCTTCCAGCCTCTCTCCCTTGGCATTACCCATTCCATTCCACAGTCTGGCTTGCTAGACTATGACAGCAGCCATGATAGCTTATAGCCTGTAGCTGCCATTCAGCTCCTTTTGATCTACCTGCTGGATTTGGTTTCCCCTTACTGAGTGACTTCCCTAGCAGATGGATTTCTGAGTTAAGGGCCAACAAGCTTCTGCCTGCTGCCATATGTTAAGCTGCTCTTCCCCCACATCTTATATGGACACAAGACATACCCATTAAGGGGTGTGTGTGCATAATATGTCTCCCATGTTTCATGACTACACCCCCACATTTCTCTCTCCTTTCTTGAAGAGAATAGCTTCCTTGCTTGCATATTCTGCATGGTATGGTATGTGCTAATTATTGGTAGCAGAGAAAGGCACACCTCCAGCTGGATGTAATTCACCCATAGGCCAGCACCACTGACTTTTTATGGAAGGCCTTTGGGGGCACAGTTTTTGGCCCTCTGCAGGGCTGTGAATTGTACCCTTTGTGTGGAGCTTGGTGATCCTTTTTTGGGACTTACACACTTTTCTGTGCTCAGTGGGACAATCTACTCTACTGTGTTCCTAGCCTCGTGATGTCGTCCTGACAGTGAGAGATGAAGCCGTTTCATTAAGTCAATCTCGTATAAGACTATGTACATTATGTCCTTTTTGGCAAATTTGTGATTATCGACATAATGGGCTCTATTGTGACTGTACAAGGCATAGTTCTAGTGGTGCGTGTGTCTGTCGGAAAGGCACACCAGGGCTAATACATGAGGCCTTCTGTAGGGAGTTTGTCTCTAGCAGGACTGGGAAAAACGTGTGCAGAGCTCATATAGCGTTGCCACCTCTCTGGGGTCCTTTTCAGACTGACACCCCCCTCACCCACGTGGGTGGGTGGGGTGTCTGTTTGAACGCTGAAGCGGGTATGGGGGGATGGGTGGGTGTGTCCAGGTGAACGCCACAGTCCGTGGGTGGGGTGCTTGTGCACTATCACGCTCCACCCATGCACAGAACAATGGGTGCCAGTGCCGGATGCTGTGTGCATGGAGATGGGTGGAGGTGAGTGGTGGTCCATGGGAATGCACCCTCACGTACCGCTCACCCATCCCCCCATGCACTCACGCCTGTTTGAAAAAGGACTGGGTTCTATCTAGAGTCTCCAGGTTCTGTGGGAAGCCTTAATTTCTCTGGGCTGACCAGGCGTGCCTGTGGCTAACTTGGAGAATTTAGGACTGTGAGGGCAGCAGGGGGCAGTCATGTCATAGGGATTTTCCCATCCCTTTCCGACATGGTCCATTCCCTATGGAGTGCTGTGATGTCATGACGCTCCACAAGGTGGCGATACATCAGAAAGGGGATGTAAAAGCCGCTTTGCTCTGCCCTCCTCTGACGTAGCCCTGCTCCCTCTGTGTTTCCTTTAAGAGGGAGGTGGCAACCCTAAGCTCATCATCTATTTGGACGAGTATGATCATGTCCTCTGCTTCTTTCAGGCCACCTAAATGTTGGAGATGGGAGCAATGTCACATCAGGACGATGCTCCTATTAATGCTTTAGCCTCGACACTCCAAAGATCCCTGTACAAAGGGAGGTTGCCAATGGAGGTTCATAGCTTTTTGTGCCCTTTCCTTTCCCATCCACACAGGCTCAGCCATGCTCTAGCTCGTAGATTCAGTGGCGTATTTGATGGTAAATGTGGGTATACAGAATTTACCCACTTCTCATTTGGGGACTATTGTGTGGAATGTAGAGTTTACTCACTTCTCATTTGGGGAATATGCATTTACCATTTACCCAAGATGGTTTATCTACTTCTTTCTTTCTTTCTTTCTTTCTTTCTTTCTTTCTTTCTTTCTTTCTTTCTTTCTTTCTTTCTTTCTTTCACCACTACACCAAGGAATAGATTATTATTACTGTTACTATTCATGTGGTGAATAGTAACAATAATATTATATTGCATTATTTTGTTCTTGGAGATGATAGGAATTTAGCTGTCAAAAGGGGGGCACTCAGGAGTAGGAACTTTCAGGAGTGCATCTTTACTCAACCATCACTTTTACAAGCCACAGTCTATGTGCCTTATTCTAGATAGCTAGAGACATACTCAAAATCTTTCTGCATAGATAGAAGGGACATTAAAGGAGGGATTCCTTCTGCCACTACTTACTATGCAATCCTACTGAAATCAAGAAGCCAAGGACCGACCCTTCAGTGCTGACTTACATCTTATTACAGATGTAATTTTTCAAGGACTTTAAAATTTGCTCTTTGAACTCATCCCAGAAGAGTGGCCTTGCTAATCTCTCTCACCAAAGTCATAAGTGAAATTCTTAGTTCTCCCTTCATGTATGAAAACCATATTATTCTGGTTATTTGCAAGAAAAGGTAAGGAAGTTGCTTCCTAACCCATGACAACTTTGGAAACATTTTGTGTGGCCCATTTGGAGGTCCTTGGGCTCAGATACAGAATCAGAAGTTCCGCCGTTTTGTCACTGGTACAATCACACATGGAGCCAGTGGGATTGCATGAGAATAAGTGAGGCCAGAATTTAGTCCATTAGCTTTAATAACTGCTCATGTCTTCTTTTGTGGAGGTGCTCATCAACTATTAGTTCTAATGAATTATTTATTAAAAATACCTTCCAACATGTAAAACAGAGAGGTCTTTAAGGGGATGATTTGGATCTCATTTGCATGGGTTTCACATCAGTGTTCAGCCACTGCCTTTAGTCCTGATTTACGCCAGAAACATAGATACTTTGCATGTGCAGTGGCCAAGAAGATACTGCACTAGATGCTACAGAATCACCACACTGGCCTCGTAATTCTTGCCAAGCACCTCAGCGGTGCAGACACGCTCCCACTAATCATCATTTGTGTTAAGGTGAGGGAGGCAAAAGGAAACCATTGAGAGGGGCTGCAAACTGAAGGAAATCAAAATCGGATCTAGCAGCGATATTATCGATCAAGGAAATACAGCATCACCACAGAAGCCTAAACACTTGTTAAACTGTCTGATTTTAGAACATTTCAGCCCTACAACATTATTCAACTACTCATCACTGTGAGAACAGGCAATCAGGAAAGCTAATTTCTTAATTAGCTCTGCTCCGGCGGTAATGATTGCAGATCGTGTCAACTAAAATCTGTTTGGATTTCTGTAAATTGGAGTCGGACAAGCCTGCAGTTCCGTCGTCAACCTGATAACTCTCACCCCCCTGTCTTTTGTTTTTCCTTCCAGCCTTTTTCCTGTCGCCATCTCGGTATTTAATCTGACACCGCCAGGCAGCGAGAAGGGCTTACTCTTCCCTTTCAAGAGAAAGAGAGAGGAGGAGGAGAAGGAGGAGGAAAAGCAAAACATTTACGTGGGGACAGGAGGGCTGGCTACACAGGAAACCTGGCCCAAACCTAAACTCCTGACAAAAGCCTTTAATCTTTTCCACATTCCTCAAGGCGTTCTCCTTCTGTAATAGGACATATTCCAGTTTCAAGTAAACCCTGATAAGGGAATTCATTTTTTTACAGGAAATGTATATGCTTGTAAGTCTATCATCTTATTTACTTTGTATGCTATAGATTTTTAACTAACTCGCCATCATCTCTAGCGTGTGAACTCTCTCTCCATCAGAACAGGAACAGATCTCCTCAGGGAGCCACTGTTGCAAATAAAACAAAAATCATCCCCACAGCTAGGAAGTTTTAATGATGCCGCACTGGCCTTACCTGCCTATTGGCCAGAGAAGTGTGATCGGCACAGCACACTGAGTTAGTGGAGAATCCAGGCAGCCTGAGTCTATTGAACACTCTGAACTAGCCACTCCATCCGAATATATAAGACAGAAAGAATTTCCTCCCCAAATTTGGCCAGATCCTGGATTGGAATAGGCCACAGTCCGACCCAGGCCAGGTCAAAGAGATCAGATCAGATTTCCTCTCCCCCTCCCCCCCTTTCTATTTCTGGGCTTTGCTTCACTTTGTTATAGGCTATGGCTGGTTTTTTATACTGCGAAACCAGGGCCTAAGAGCTGTTGAAAGGGCAAAAAATATAGTTTTTAAAAACAACAACAACAACAGCAAACCAACAACAAATAATGCCATTTCTTGGATGAGACTGATTAGACTGAGCCTAGATTCATTTTGTTTTCAATAAATTAAAATGAGATTTAGTGAAAAGCCCAGAAGTCTGGCCAGTGAATCATTGCATTAGTCCGTCTATGTGCACTTAGGTGATTACCTGCCTGAGATGTGCTTAATACAGACCAGAGGTGAGGACTGGGAAGAGTCTTGTATTTTGCAGCTGCTGCTGAACTCATATTGCCATCTTACCTTGCTCTATAAATGGCAGAAGCAGCTGAGGAATTAAAATTTCTCCAGCCTGTTTGAGTTGGAACTCTAAGGGCATATGACCAAAATTTGGGGGGAGTCCTTCACAATTCAGAAGGAGAACAAAAAGGATTATTAACAACAAGGATGACGACAATGCTGATACTTATGCAAACAAAAGTCTGATTGAAAGCAAGCCTCGGGCTCAAGCCAGACACCAAGGACTACAGTGTCACTAGTCAAATGGGGAAAAGAAATCTCTTGGTATTCACTTATTAAGATCTTTCTTGTTCCACAAGCTACCGAAACATCAGGAGTTCAATGATACCAGTGTTGTTTTCTATGGCACCTTTCATGCTCAAGCTATTCCAGTGCATTTTACCAGGGAATACGTTAGTGATCTTGGCGGTATGCTGCTTGCACATTAGGCTAATTAGTAATAGGCATGAAACCTATATTGATGAAGAAACAGCATGATAGGCAAGTTTTTCCAAAAGAAGACATCTGATTCTTACAGATGTTACAGATAGCAGAATCTGGCCCTTCATTTACACTTCCCCCAGGGGCATAGCTAGGTTAGCATGGGTCTTGGTGCAGATGATGGAATGGGTCCAAAACCTACCCACCCCTCTTCCGGTGGCAGGGGACACGGCTGCACCAAGGAGTCCATGGGGAAACCCAGGCTCATGGACCCTTGTCCAGCTGCATCGCTGCTGCTGCTGCTCTCTATTATAGCTAGGCCTGTGACTGTCACAGAATCCTGCTGCATGCAGACCCCCCTGCATACATATAGGAAAGCACCTGTTCTATGGTGCTATGCTCTCTCAAGTTTATTAGCATGGTTTTGGTGTGGTAATTTACACCACTGCAGAGGACACACTACCAGGCCCACCATTGCAGATTAACCACATGGAAGTCCTTAACGCAAGGTTAAGTAATGTAGAAAGCTTTGCAATGGGTCCTCTCCCCTGAAGTGAGTTTCATCCTTAATGAGTCTAATCAGATTAACATTACAATTCAATCTCATGTGTGGAAACAATGCAAAGCCAAATTTAGTAACCCTAGTTGGTGCCACATCATCCTGCGTACTTTTGTTTATAGCTCACATCTGACATTAAAAAGCGGTAACTTTCCTCACAATACCATGCCACAGGGTGTTCCCTTGGGATCTAGTTGAATGTAGATGTTAATATCATTTTTTTTAAAAAAGAAAGAAGAATCCATCAAGTCCACACTGTAGAGTGCATTTGGTAAACCTGCCTCTGGTTAACCAAAAAGCACAGTTTTGCCCCAACAGGAAATATTTCATTTGGTCCGCATGTGACTACGGAGCCGATTTCATTTCCTGTAAAACCCCCTCAAATGCTGCAAAGTTACCTGACTCAGCTGCTTGTAGAAATCAAATTCAGTCAGAGATAACAGCTAATCATTTGTCACAGTAAGAAGCAATTCCCTGAAATCGGAAGGGAAAACCTGCCGCTTCAATCCGCAGGTCTGTCAGATTGCTAGAAATTACATTCTGCTCTGACTAACCTCTGCACTTGGATTGCTAACAACAAGCAGTCTGGTCTATCAAAAGAGAATATCATACAACCAGGAACAGCTTTTGATTTGTTCTATTCCAATAACCTGAGAAAAGTTTATGGACATGCATTGCTGCCTAGACCTCAATTTTCACCAACGTGTATAACTGGTTTAAATTTATAGCTGCACATCCATATAGTAATGTAGGAAAAATTTACAGGCTGATTATCTGCTACTTCATAGTAAGAAAATTAGAGTTGATTTTACAACGGTACAACAGATATTTGCTCTCTCATGCTGTAAGGACACGCCGTTGGGAAACCTCAATTAAAATGCCAAAAATATTTGATGAACTTTATGTGGTGGGAAGCTTTCAAAATGCAATTGATATTCTTTAGAAATATTCCCTGAGAGTAAATTAAATGTATACCCTTCTATGTAAACACTATTTGTGCTGCAGTCGTGTTATAAGTTTAATAAAAAATGATGTATCACCCCTGTTTGTAAGATTTATAATTCACATGGCAGTAGTGAATCTGAGCGCCCAGCCAGCAGCCACAATGCATTTTCTATACTTAACTCCGTTATCTATGGTACAGGGATGCTTATAGCATTGACTAAAAGCGAGGGGAAGAGTTCAGGATCTTATCGTCAGACCAGCTTCTTTTTAAAAAGTAGTAGTAGTTGTTGTTAGAGCTGAAAGGGTGTCTCTTAGCAGGCCAGACTTTCCCAGGGGGTTAATGTTAGCAAGACAAGCTTAGGCAAATCTATCCACTGTCCTTTTATTAGCAGGTAATGAAAAGGTGTAAGTTAAAGTGTGAAATGACTCTGTGTGTTTGAAAACAATATTTCAGCAAATAACTTACTCTGGCGAGCTGGCTGTTACAAATACACACAATACAAATCTTTAAGATCATTCCAAAGAGCAACTTTCAAGGGATGGTGCAAAGTAACCAACTAACCCAGTTGCTGTGGGTTCTTCATCTCGCATTGTGAGGTCTAACGTTTTTACATCTCCACTGGGAGGGGTGAACCAAAGAGAGCATTTCTGAATAAAACTTTGCTCTTCTTAATTTGTGTAACACCCATACAGTTATTTTATTCAGGATTCTTGTCTGATGTATTTCCTTTCCCTTACGGTGTGAAAGAAAAGGAAACAAACAAACAAAATGTGTGATTTAAGTGTACAAGAGTCAATAAGAAAGACTCTTAACAGTTTCTGTTGTATAAATAGAATTCAGTGATGAGAAAACGGTATCTAGGCCTCTAAAAATGTTCACAACACACTTTCCACAACTTCCAGTTTGGAAAGCATGTACTATACTGCTGGTACACCGTAACAGCTTGAAAGGCAAGGGTGTAAAAATGGGACGGGGGAAAAGGTTGGAGAGGACCCATCCCCCAAGCCTGGAGTGCAGAGGACAGCCTTCTCTTTAACTCTGGCCCACCATGACCCCTGGGAGACCAAATTAAGAAAAGAACTGTCCCTTGACCTCAAAATCGGGACTCCTTGGATCAGGGGTGGAGGGGGGCAGGCTTTCCCCCATTTTGATCTGTTGAAAGACCAGCTTCAGTGAGTAGGTATTTTGGAGAATCGACTAGTTTTTGAAATAGGGTATTTCCAAAACAGAGAAATAGTCTGAAAAACACATAGACACATAGGTTCAACAAGACTATAAACATGTACGTATCTACAAAACTGGGACCTGGTAAATTGCCATGTTTAGGGGTGGGTGGATGTGAGTGTATGTTTTGAATGTATGTCTGAGTTATATCAGTCGGGAGCGCCTCCCTGTGGGTACGTAAGAGGCTGCAGCTGACCAGCCCTGCAGCCCCTCCCCCTCCTGCACTCCTATGGAAACCTGCCAGCCTGCTTTACCCCAGAGGGCTGCCCCAGCGGGCGACAGCCCATGGGGCGGCGACAGAAGGGCGCTCACCGTTTTGTGGCCATTGTGAAGCTGGTGCGAGGTTTGCGAGGAACCACCCCCCTGACGACATCCACGCCACACAGCTTCTTCTGACCCCCTCTCCCATCACCGCCGGACACTGCACAAGCGCTCCTACGACACCCACTGGCCTGATCTGCTGCAGTGACTGTTGCCACCTAGGATGCCTCCCCATATTTCCCTCGCTCCCTCACCCCCTTCTTCTCTCCTTCTCACCCTGCTGCTGGCTCCCCTGCTCCTCCCTCTCCCTCCTCCAACAGCCTTTGTCCAACCGGCCTCCCCCTTATTCTCGCCCGTGCCTATTCCCCCTCCTCCCCCCTTACCCATTCCCTGCAAGCCCCCCGCTCCCCTCCACCGCCCCTCATCCAATCCCTGCACACCCAGACACTCCACATCCCATTGTGGCCGGTGTGGTGCAAGCCCCATTCCCTGCAAGCCCCCCCCTCCCACTATCCAAGCCCTGCAAACCCAGCCGCTCCTCATCCCCCGACCCACTTCTTCCTTGCCACCTTTCCCATTGCCTGCTAGTAATTCCCCAAATACTTCTGTCTGCTCTCCTCTGCAGACTGTTGCAACTAACCTGATTGTAACCAAGTCAAGCATGTGCACCTGAGACTTCGCAGCTGCCTGAATGTTTGTTTGTTTGTTTTCTCCCTTGTCTCTCCCACTGTCCCCTCTCCCTGTCTCCCCATCCTTGTCTTTTAGATTGTAAGCCATAGACAGGGACCGCGTCTATTTCTATGTTCTGTAAAGCGCCTGGTACACGGCTGGCGCTATACAAATGTTTATAATAATAATAATAATACCATCGGTTTGCCTTGTTCGTACAATGAGGGCTCGCAGGGGGGCGTTCTTGTTTGCTGCCCTGATGCTATGGAACTCCCTTTTGCTGGAGGTATGTTTGAATCTGATCCTGAGCATCTTCCAGAGGCAGTGTAGACCTTTCTCTTTGTAAAGGCATTTGGTGGGCAGAGACAGGGGATCGAGGGTCTCGGTGGGTTGGGTTCTAAGGTGTTGGGGTGGGATAGGGGGAGGCGGCATTGGGTGGCCTTGTGGGGGGTTAAGGGGGCGCTTGGGGGTTGTTTGGGAGGGGTTTGTATTTGATTGTTTTAATGGATTTTTATATTTTATATGTGTTGTTAGCTGCCCTGAGCCTTTTAGGGATGGACGGGATACAAATTTGAATGAATAAATAAATAAATAACATGGCAAACCATAATTGGACATTAAGGTCTCTGGTGAATTGATCCTAAACTCATGGGCCCCTGACTGGCCTCTGCAGGGGGTCTCTTTTCTATGGGGCTATTGCATTTTGGCTTAATGTCCTGGTGTTCAGCTCTTTTAGACAATTCCTAGTCACCAAGTCTATGCCTGTTTTTGGCAAAGGAAATAGAAGTTAGAGGATGCTGCAGAGCTGGCATTAGCTTCCATGGCCGCAGCACTGGAAGCCAAATCTGGGGACACTTGGAAGACTTCCAAATGTTAATTTGGAAATTGACATTTTAAAAACTAAACCCTCAGCAAGGACACACAAGCATCTTGAAACCAGAGGGGCTGCTCTGGCACAGTCCTGTCGCATGCCAAATACCCCCTGACTTTGATGGGAAATGAGCTAAGAATTGCAAAGTCTAATCAAGAACCAGACAGCTTTCCCAGCCTTACGTTTAACATCTTGGGGGTTAACACAAATGATGGTGGATTGCAATGCTGACATCAGAACTCGATTCGGACCATCAGGATTGGATCCAACCATGGAACAAATGTTCCTGCGGCTGAGCGGGAAGCCACATGAATGTGTGGCTGGCTGGCCCCGCCTCCGTGCTGCACCCAGCACCATCTCCCCCATGATGGGCAGACATGGTGGCCTATGATGGACGCCATGGTGACCAGGCATGGTGGACCCAATACGGACCGGACCATGGTGAGCTTTAACAAACTTTATAGCCCGCTGTAGCCCATGCGTGCCTGATCGGGCAGACGGTAGCCCAGGCTATAACCCCGGAGGTCTCCGGGATCACAGCTCAGACTAGCCGTTAACACACCTGGGAGAAATTTGGGGCCAACTTCTGGAAGAGCTCCAGCAAACATGAGGGTGGCCCACAGGCCACAGTGTGCTGCCATCACGTTCGTTAACACCCCTTGTCCTATTATGGAGCTCCCTACATACTCCTGCACCACCGTCTCCTGCAGTCTTGTGAAAGAGTGTAAAATCAAGCCTCTTATTTAGGAATTAGTCCTTTCTCTCCCAATCTCCGTGGATGTTTTCAAATAAATAAATAAATAAAATTAAATAAAAGCTTCTACAGTCCCGGTATGATCCTGTCCCTCCACTGTGAAGACTTACTGACTGATGCTGTCCTTTCAGGCAGTGTCTTTCTCCCATGTAACTAAAGCTAAGCACGTGCACATGAAACATTTCATGTATGTATTCATGTCTCTCCCGCTCTCCTTTGTCTCCCCTTTTCTTGTCTTTCCCAGATTGTAAGCCCCTCAGGGTAGGGACCCATGTCTAACTACCGATTGTACAGTGTTTTGTACCCATTGTACAGTAAATAATGGGTGTTTTTACACACACACATTTCTCCTGCATGTTTGCTGTTACATCCTGAACTTTCTGTGTGTCTAAATCACTCACCCAGATCTTAAACATCTGGCTCTTTGAACTTCTGCATAGAACTTCTCCCAGAACTTTGGTGTGTAAAAAGTTCTCCTGGTAAACTGTTTTGCTCCAGGCAGCTGTGCTCACTTGGTTTCCATGGCAGCCCCTCACATCTACAGCTGTGGCTACTTTAGGCTGCCTAAGGGCAGTGTTTGTGTGAAGAATGCATCAAGGAACTGTCTCAGGCCACTGTGTGTGTGAGAAAAATGCATCCGGAACTTACTTGTGGACTTGTAAACACAGAAGATTGAAAGACCAGCACTTTAAGGTGTGTATAAAAATGCCCAATAAGTCAATGGCAAAGCTTCCTCATACAGTAGGCCTATCCTTGTGGAATCTCTGCTGTGATTAGGTAAAGCCTTATTTCTACATCTACAGATAAATGCTGCTGCTCATTGACCATTTCCCCATTAACGTATACAGAAGTGGGAGCAGGCATTAAAGAAGACGGTGATATTCTCACTCCTAAATAGTAGTATCTTACTCCACAGCTAGCGTTGCTGGTTTCAGTACTACAGTTCTGTGGTGTATTATTCAATGTAATGGCACCACAGCCTGACCCATAGATAATAAAAAATGTCAGCTGGGAGTGGGTTAAAAAAATTTGCTCCTTCTGTATTTTTATACTTGAGCTATAAACTCCTGATAAACAGAGATCATAGTGGAAATGCTGACACAACCTTTACTATGGCATTGGAACAGTTGCTACAGCATATTACCTGTTTGGGCCAAGAAAATTCATACCTTCTGTATAAAATATTAGTGCGTACAAACTCTGCTACCTCATTTCCCTTTGCTATGATGGCTCATTCAAAATGCTGCTCTTCAATTTTGGTCACAGTTATCTAGTAAAAGACTGAAGAACCGAGGCACTTTAAATCTTTAAAATATTTGAAAAGAAAGAAAGAAAGAACCTGCCTGCCCATTCTTCTGAAATTTAAGTAGGCAGTCCTTGAAAGATCACTGAGAAAAGTCTGTATTTTCTCAGGTTTAACTAAATAATTTATGCATACTTTCACTTTGGCATGATGAAGCAATTTTAGCCTTTAAAACCCACAACTGCTCAGGAGGGAAAAGGTCTGGTTCCTGCAACTTAAATAATTTAAACATCCAGGTGGAAATGCTTTCAACAGTTTCCCTTTCTGAGACAAAGGAAGAAGACTTCAAAATTCGAAGACACCAAGAAGGGAAAGAAGGAGGAAAAAAAGTGATCAAAGAGCCAAGCGTGGATGCATTTAATACTGAGGGGAAATTCAGCATTGTTTGGTGGAGCAAGGTGACCGCACAGACACTGGAGAGAAATCTGTGAGGTAAAAACGCTTTGAGAAAATGATTGGCATGGGAGTATAACAAACATGTTTTCCTAAAAAGACAGTAAAAATAGCCCTCTCTCCTTTAGCCCAAGTCATAGATGGTTTGTATATGCTTAAGGGTTAGGCAGATGTTAGGGGTCACTGAGGAAGCTGTGTGAAAATGTGCACTGCCAGCAGTTGCTTCTGAGTTTACAGAAATGTATGTCATAGAAGTCATAAGTGAGTAGCTTCAGACCAATGAGAAGTGACAGAGAAGGACCCAAGCCATTGTATTATTTAGCATACGGGATATTAGATAGAGTATATATGAACCTTTAAAATGCTTGGGAAAATGTGCAGACTTAGAAGGTAGGTAAAAATGGCCCTCTGAGTCAATGTCCTATTGGCCTTATGTCAGGTCTCAATACATGCCGTAGGGAGAATTTGCCTTCTCACTTGCAGATCTGTAATGACATGCTTGTAAAAGAGCGTGGGACTGCAGCTGAAGCCTCTGCAGTGGACTTAGAGCACGGCTTACAGCCGAAGAATTTTGTTAGTTAAAATGAAAAGAAAAAAGGAAAAAAAAAACCAGTAATACGCAAAAAAACAACAACACATCCCCCGAGCAGCTAAGAGAGTGAAGGGGGAAAAAATACAGGAGGCAAGGAGGGCAGCTGAAGGGGAAAATATTACAAATTAGAAAGGAAATAAAGTGCCAACTGCATATTTATAAAAAAAACCCAGATACCTGACACTGATTTAGCTCAAGCATTAAGCACCGTTAGTCAAAATGTTCTTCAGTAAATAGCATTACTGAAATGAATATTTGGCTTAGAAGAGTGGATAGGTATGTGTCTCTGTCTCTCGCTCCCTGTGTATGCATTGACTGGGAATGTACATAATATATATTAGAAAGATTACTTACTGCAGATGTGGATACACACACAAGCTGCAGCAAACTCCCTCCACTAACAATTTCAGGCCAAGCTTCTGAATTTAAGCTCACACCAGGCTTGTCCCATATGCTTGCTCTGCAAGCCCAGTCGGAATAAGTCCATTGGCATGGCCATTAGCAGTGAGACCACAGAAAGTGTGAAAATGCTACCCTCCAAGCCAAGGGGAAATGTAAAGTTTGGCACAGGTGGGCTGCTGAAACCAAACGCCGTGCTCAGAACAAGGTCGCTGTGTCACAATGATTTCATTCTGAGGGGGGGGGGGGGTTTGCTGGGAGGGTGGTGGTGGCTCAGGGGGAGGGGCTGGAGAGTGACATTCGGAGTGAAAGGCAGAGAGGAACGGTGTGGAGAGGAGGAGCAGGCAGAGCACCAAAGAAAGCAACTTTTGAAAAGATTTTTTTGAAAATAAAATGGATAAACTTTAGCGAGTCTGAGAGAGAAGGGGTGTTTTCAAACGAGATACCACCACGCATGGGCACCCAGGAGCCACTCATTTGAAGGTGGTGCAGGGGGAGCCATTCAGCAGCCGCTTATGGCCACTCGCAGCGCACCGCCGAGAATCATAGAATTGGAAGGTGCCTCAGAGGTCATCTAGTCCAACCCCCTATGCAATGCAGGGAATCTGCAGCTACAGCATCCATGAATGAAATCTTAAGTGGGCCATGTGGGGCAAGCCAAAAACGTGTGTGACAGTGGGTGCCCACACATCCCCTGCCTGTATGAACTGGGGTGGGGGCACCCATGCCAGCGGACCGGTCCGCTAGTCATAGGCACTGTGGTCGGAGGACATGGACTTTGCAAGTCACCAAAAATGACCCAGTGCTCATTCCCGGGACATAGTAGCTTCCCCCTCCCCCATGGTTCATGGCAGGGGGAGCGCAAGGCGGCTACTGTGGTAGCCACACTGGGAGCCACCCATTAGAATCCCACCCACCTTGCTAATTTAAAAACACCCAAGGGGAGGTGAACAGAGGCTTCAGACCTCAAGCACTGAAGGTCCACCCCCTCTCCTTTTTCTTCTGGACTTTTTCAATTTTTTTCTTTTTGAACTGAATGATTGTATTTAAGGTTCCTGAAAGGTACCGGATATACAGTCTGTACAACCCCTTTCTGGTTGTAGCTGTAATAGGTGCAGCAGCAGGTACAGTCGCACCAGGGATCAGGAAGCTGGGGGCCAACAGACATGTTGTAGAGTGTATCTGCACACTGGAGTGGAGTGCCCCCCCCAGCAGGGGGCCTATTCCATCTTCCACACCAGGGCCCGTTCCCACCTAGCTACACCTCTGCACTCCATAGGCTAGACAGAGGCTGGTTCTGAGCCCAGTCCCGCTCAGTGGGTGAAAACAGACATAATGCTAACCACCCTTGGTGGTTATTTATGCATGTTGCAGGGCTGTATTGGTGCCCTATGCAGCCCTGAAACATGCATAACTGACCACCAAGCATGGTTAAAGGGTGGTTAGCGTCATGTCTGTTTTCACCCAGTGTATGAATAATAAGCTCTGCCTCAGAACTACCCTCTCTAACCAACTTCCCTCAGGCTTTGACCTTAAAGGGGCAGGATAATGGTTAGGGTAAGCCTCTTACCCCTTTCCAATGTAGTCTCACCCCCTTCATAGCATTGTGACATCACAATGCTTCAAAAGGGCAGGACCATGTCAGAAAGTCGGCAGCAGAGCTTCTTCATGCCACCCCCTTTTCCTTGTGTCCCCGCCTTCTGAACATAACCTGGCAAGTTCAGGGTTTCAGCCTTAGCCTGGAAATGATAGATTAAATCCAGAAACTCTAAACCAAAGCTTCAACACTAGGGAGAGCTGAGAAAAGCTAAGCCTCATCCACCCTTAAGTAAGGTGAGTGGTGGGTCTCTATGCCGTTTCCCACACCAGTGAGCTCTAGCCAAGCTGCATATGGACCCT
Organism: Sphenodon punctatus; assembly: GCA_003113815.1. Lineage (NCBI taxonomy): Eukaryota > Metazoa > Chordata > Lepidosauria > Sphenodontia > Sphenodontidae > Sphenodon > Sphenodon punctatus. The sequence goes on along the minus strand of QEPC01006430.1, from coordinate 2,091,397 downwards.
TTCGCCACAGCATAGCATGGGTTGAATGGTGGGTGAGTCACTTCATTTGGAACAGAATTGAAACCTCCCAGTGCTGTGCCTGTAGTAGACTTAATCACATATAACTGTGCTAACACAACCATGTCTAGAGCCCCACAGAGAGTGCCCCAAGAGGCGGGGGGCGAGGGGTACAGGGGGGGGCACAGGGAAGGGGGTGGAATCATCAGGTGCTGCACATTTTATCTTCAGCCTGGGCCCCGCAAATTCTGAGACTGGCCCTAGCCATTTACCACTGAAAGCCTGTGGCCATCAGTTTGACACTGATGGCTTGTGATCATTTCACCCACATGGTGAAGGGAGCAGAATGGTGGTAGATAATGATAGGAAATCCCACTTTTGGTAAGGTAGGATACAGTGGTGAAGAGGTCAAAATCCTCCCGAGTCTGTATTCCCCGGTATCCAATAATTTCAGCCTCCACAACTGCTTCCTTCCTCTGCCACCCCTCCCTGCAACAGCATGGCCACTGCCTTGGGGTGATGAGGGGTGGGTGGGGCCTGGGGTGGGTGTCACATTTAGGATGGCGGTGTCCCCTGTCCGACTGGCACTTGACTTTCTCTGAATCTGAAGTGTGGGTGTACAGCAGCTGCTGTTTCTGGAGTGTGGGAGACGTTTTGGGGGACCAAGGGGAGGAGTTCATTCTGGACTTTTGTTACGCCAAGGAATCGCACTAAAAACAAGGTTGCAATTAATCTGTTCCAAAGTTCCACGAAGGGAACATAGTGAATTGCACAAAACTCTAGGTGAAAGGCCTTATTTCTTTGCCAGTCCTCTAACCCATCCAAGTCCCCTTCATTCATTACCATTAATTAAGCTTGTTAAGGCCCAGGATTAGGGTAAATTTGGGGAACTGTTTTTATTGCTCTTTGAAGTGATTTTCCCCCTCTGCTTTCCTAACTCAAATTCTTGTCTGCACACCTGATAGAAAACTAAAATTCTCCTCTAGTCTGGAGAGCATTAGTAGGAGCTTTCATTAGGAAGAGGAGGAGAATTAGCTGAATAATCCTACTAGTTATACTTCTAACAATATTATTTTAAGACAATTAATTCATATTTTAAAATAATGAAATTACTAACACAAGACACTAAACTTCTTTTAATATATTAAATTGGGCAGATTGCTTCTCTGCTTCTAATTATGGATGTAGCAGTTACAAAAGAAACTGTCATTTTGATAGAGTAAAAGACAATCTGTCTGCCAAAAATGTCCAACCATAATTCTAAAAAAAAAAAAAAAAATCATCTGCATCAAGAACATGTTACTTGTTTGATGTACTGTCTTATTGGAAACCTAATTTGCTTTCAACCTCTGAGACAACACATAGCATAAGTTTGTGTGACTAATTTTCTTGGAAATAGGAGTAATTAGAATAAGGGACCATTTCCAGAGCAGGAATGGATGGTGTTTGTTACATTTTAGAATAAATCTTGAAAGTCATGTTTCTTGCCTTGTAGCTGCACGCTACAACAAGGGAATGGGGAGAAAGAGGCACAGCATAAACCTGCATGTAAATTGTGAACGACTGCAAAGTAGAGAAAGGTTTACTACCTGAGGTGAGCGCTCTCCGAACTCCCAGAGTATAAAAACATTAGCTGTATGTTCTAACACCGTCATAAAAATCAATAAACAGGAACCCCCCACCTGTGCTATGGCCCCAGTGTTAAGTTTTATACACGTAGTAATAGTGCATATCAATTTTCACCACCCTTCCTAGGCTAGCTATTACAAGGCCTACAACCACCGGAGGGACTGCTAGAGCAACACCATTCATCCCACAGAGTTGTCCAGATGCCAGCTTCATTGCATCATTGTCAGTTTTATTCTGTCTACAACTGGACAAGGCTGCAGCCCCGGCTTCTATCCACCCACTCAGTACCTCAACAATTGCAAACTGTGTTCTACTGTTTAAAGAGTTTACAAGGCTTCTGAAAGAAAACAGAACAGTTGCATATTAATGCATCCAAATCCCTGAAAGATCACATAATGGGGAGGGAGAAACGTGTAATCACAACCAATATGTGGTTTTGTCCAGCTGCTGCAGACGACATATCAGCAACCTGGCTTGCAAATAAATTCATGATAAACATTGGTAGCTAGCTGTATCGAGTTTCTACAGCACTAGTTAGTTACTTGTAGGCTCTCTAATTGCTAAGAGGGACAGAAAGAATGGGTCATTGGTTGTTACACCGATGCAGTACATGCTAAAATTCAACACTAAAGAAGCAGTAGCTTTGCCAAGCTACAAAAATAACTACTAAATCACACTTATCTGATAATTAAAGAGAATGCCCCTGATAAGGCAGGAAAGAGTGTGAAGCTAAACCTTTGTCACATATATATATTTCCTGTTCATTAATCTATAGAAATAAGGGTAACAGGTTTATTTAAATACCATGGAGGCAATGAAAGATAGTTACTTTTAATTTTACCATCAGGAGTGGGGAAACTTTGAGAAATATACCATTTTATGGTCACCTATTAAAAATGTAAGATTTCTAATTATGGTCCAAAGATGACCACTGCTCATTTGGGTCTATAATGAGAAGCATTTGAGGAGAAGAGCTTTGATTCTGAAATAAGCATGACCTCACCGTAGTTTTCCTTTATGAAAAAAAAGGGGGCTCCACTGGCTACAGTTTTAATAGGCTGGAGAAAAAGAGGACCCTTGACTATGACCCCATTCCCCCTCCCCAACAAAAAGACAAGGGGTTTTATCTGCCTGAGGTTGCCTCTGATAGCGCTCCCAGTACGGAAGTGCCACTCATGGGCACTTAAAGCTGCAGCACTCAGAAGCATAAAAATAGAGTAAAGTTGTGCAGCAAATGAGAAATTATGATATAACTCAAGTGCCATGACAAACAAAATGAACAACCTAAACATTCTCCAGAATCAAAAAAACCAGTGCAAATAGAAAATGCACCTGAGATTATTACTGCTGCCAAGGTGCTGCTGTTGACAAAGTCGTGACTTTAAATAACGCCTACAAACATAGTGCGAAAACTAGACATGTAGCCAACAGAAAGAAAGACAGCTGAAGTTGTGAACAGCTGGCATACACTAGATAATTTAAGGGAAAGTGACCCTTATGTAGAATTTTTACATAAGAACAATTGGGCTCTCTTAGTTGTAATAGGGCCAGCCAGTTCTGAGATAGGATGGGAAGAGTATTGCATTAGCAACGTTTCCAAAAAGGCAGTGTGAATAAATAACATGGAAACGTTGGAGGACTGGGAATTGACTCTTTAAATAAATAAATAAATAAAATTTAAAAATAATAATAATTGTATGCATTATTAGACAGTTGCCCCAATCTAAGGTCCGCTAGGGGCATGCACAGAGACCAACAAGTGTAAAAGTGTGCATGTGGATGGGGGGGGCAGAGGAATGTCCCCTGCCTCCCAACTGTGCTGCCACCAGGCCTGCCAATGTCAGAGCTGCTGCCGTGGCATGATGGGCTGAGGCATCGGTGACATGAGTGGGCACCTGTCCTGTCCCTGTCCTGCCTCCCTCCCTCCCCCCGCAGCCTAACTGAGATCCCACCCCTGGCCATGATGTGCCTGCGCATGATGGGCAAAGCCGTGCAGCAACACTTCCCATGTGGTGGGACAAAGGCGGCTCTGGCCCCACCTTGGGCAACCTTTACCTCATGTTGGGTAAGGCTGCTCTGTGATGTGTCCTCGGAATTTTTCCAAAGACATGTTACATAGCAGCCAGCTTTGCACCCTGCCCTGGGGTGGGGAAAACCTCTGGCAGCTTCCAGGGTGCACAGTGCACTGCATTGCATGGCCCGGTGGCCCAGAGTGGGTTAAGGCTACCCAAGGCATGGTAGCCTTCCCATGCAGTCTCGTGTGGTTGCATCCAATCTCTCCAAGTAGTGGTGGACTTGGGAGGTGGGGTACTTTCTTCCAGCCCTCTTGCATGTGAACACTGTGCATGCGCAATTCTACTTTTTGGTCTGCTTGCACACCTGAACTTTGGATCGGGACTTCTGTACAAAATGGAACCCAGAAATGGCAATAAGTGTCATGGGGAGCCAGCATGCAAGACATCCCTGTATAGCAACTTGAACCATATCCTGAACTCACAGATGTGCAGGGTTGGCCTTAAACTGGGCCAGTAGGAGCCATGGCCAGGGCCCTGTGGTTAGCGGGGGGAGGGGCGCAGGGAGGCCAGTTCTTAGGTCCAGCACTCTTGATGCTTCGGGATGAGCTATTTCCACTGGGCCCTCTCCCTCTCCATGACTTTTGGCCACAGGGTGGCTTCTTTCTGTGGAGTCTTTCCCTCCACCTTCCACTCACTTTCAAATTACCAATCCTTGAATCTCCCCTGCCCAATGTCTGCGTGGGTGAAAGGGAGAGAGCGAGCTTCTGTGCATGGGAAAGCCTGCTTGTGCACGTGTGTGTGTAAAAACATCTGACATCTTTGTTTTTGTAAGCAAACACCAGTTGTTAAAGGGGGATGGTGTCATGGGAGCCCCAGCATTTTACTTTTGCCCTGGTCCCTGCAGATTCTTTGGCCAGCCCTTGCAGGTGAGATCAGAGACGTTCCAAGGGCATCCTTTATCAGTAGCAGCCAAACTAGAGAATCGTGGTGCTACTCTAAGCTAACAAACAAAAACCCTTATATGTAAGAAAATAAAGGCAAGAAACCAAGGACAAAAAGAGAGAGCGAGTTACATTAGGCAAAGTAGAGCTACAGCGGTTTTGTTTTTTTGTTTTGTTTTTTGAGACATGGCTTCAGCTCCAGCTCAGCATTGTAAACAATCTCTACAAAAAAAGTTCCAGGTCTCACTTCATCATTTTTACGTTACGGCCTTTGCTTTGTTGGCAGCTTCTGTGAGTACAGTCTATGACGTTGTCCTCAACTTAAAATGCCATAAATTTCTTGCATAGGCTTAATGGAGATAAATTAAAATTACTTAGCAGCTTCTTGATGGAATCTCAGACACTTGTGTCACATATCAGTGGGAGTGCCATTAAGTGATGATTGTTATATTGGTGTTGGATAAATCACAATAATGAACCTTATGGACATGCACAGAGGATCCTTCAAATATCTCCACTGCATTGCTCCACTCTCCCCCAGTCTCTGAAGAGAGAACTTTGTGGGTACAGTGCCATCCTTGTGGGAAGGGTGGGGACTAGTTAAGGAAATTTATCCTGGGTCTAGGTTGCATTATAATTTCTTCAGAACTCTCTTTCCCAGGATAGGAAGGAGTCCTGGAGTGTCAGGGAGCTGAGAGAGAAGGGGTCAGTAAGAGAGAAAGCCTTTCTGGAGGCACTTGTGGCAGGCAATTGCTGATGTCACACTGCAGGGCCAGCATGGGGAGCCGGACAGGTTGACCGCTGCCAGAGCTGCCGCAACATCTGGGATGGGCCATCGCTCTGGGCACACAAGTGGGTACCCAGTCCTGCCCTGCCCTGCCCCTCCTCCTTCCCCTGGCTCGACTGAGATCCCAGCCTCAGCTACGACATGGCTGCGCACGATGGGTGACAGCACTCGCCACTCAAGGCCCTGCAGCGGTGCTCCCCATGCGGTGGGGCAAGTGCAACCCAGGCACATGAGTTGTCCTGCCCTGGGCAGTCTTACCACACATTGGGTAGGGCTGCTCCACAACATGTCCTCGGAAATTTTCTGAGGATGTGTTGTGTAACTAGCAACCAGCTGCTAGAGAGGGGAACATCTGGTGAGTGCTGGCCACACAATGCACTACATTGCGTGGTCTGGCTGCCCAGAGTGGGGTAAGGCAACCCAAGGTGTGGTAGCCTCCCCACTCTGTCTCGTGGGGCTTCACCCAATCTGAAGGATCTTGCCAAGGGAATCCCTCTTGTATAGGTTTACTATGAAACAGAGTGAGTTGGACCATACATTGTCTTTGCTATACTTACTAAGAACATGATCCTGCCTGTCTTATTCATGATCAGTAGTATCTTAACAGTCCCACTGAAATCTACAGAACCACATGCATGGCAAGAGACTACCTAGTGTGAGAGAGGGTGTTTGCTGTGTTGGCCCCAAAGGCCAAAAAAGTTATCAGAGAATCATAGAGTTGGAAGTGCCTTAGAGGTTATCCTGCTCATCCCCTGCTCAATGCAGGAAATCTGCAGCTACTGCGTCCCCGACAGAAGGCCGTCCAGCTTCTGTTTGAAAACCGCCAGCTAAGGAGAACCCACCACCTTCCTAGGCAATTTGTTGCCAGAAGACGGTAGGTAGTTCTTCCTGATGTTTAACTGAAATCTGCTTTCTTGTAATTTGAGCCTATTATTTCTTGTCTTGCCTTCAGGAGCAAGAGAGAACAGGTCTTTGCCATCCTCTCTGTGACGCCCCTTCGGGTAGTGGAAGACTCACCTTAGTCTTAGCTAAACATACCCAGCTTCTTCAATCTTTCCTCACAGGACTTGATTTCAAGACCCCTGACCATCTTTGTCGCCCACTTCTTAAACAGTTCCAATTTGTCAATGTCCTTCTCAAAGTGTGGTGCCCAGAACTGGACATAGCACTACAGATGAGATCTGACCAGTGCAGAATAGAGTAGAACTATTACTTCGTGTGACCTGGAAATTATGCTTCTGTTAATGCAGCCTAAAATTGCATTAGCCTTTTTTGCGGCTGCATCTCACTGATTATTATTATTATTATTAGCATTAGCATTTATATATAGCACCAGAAATGTACCTGGCAATTTACAGAGAATAAAATAGACATGGTCCCTGCCCGAGAGCTTACAATCTAAAGACAGAGGGAGGGGAGACAGGGAAGGGGGAAGAGGGAGACACAAGGGATGCAACATTCACGAGGATGAGAGAACTCAGGTACACGTTCTTGACTTGGTTACAGTAAATAGGAGTTTGCAGCTAACAAGTAGGGGACAATCCTGGGTGGATTAGCAGGAGTTAGGAAAGGGGGAACGGAAGAGGTGGGTTTTGAGGAGAGACTTGAAGGTGTGGAGGGTGGGGGCAAGGCAGATGAAGGCAGGGAGGGAGTTCCAGGCGTGCAGGGCAGCGGGAAAGAAGGGACGAAGACAGTTGGAGGAGCAGGGGGCGTGGGAGGGTGAGGGAGGGGATGGAAGAGGAGCGGAGTGCTTCAGTAGGGGTTCGGAGGGAGATCAGAGCAGAGAGATAGGTGGGAGCAAGTTTAAGAAGGGCTTTGACTCATGTTTGTGATTGACTACCCCCCCAGGCCCCTTTTCACATGTATTTCTGCCAAGCCAGGTATCCCTCAACCTGTATTTGTACATTTGATTTTTCTTACCTAAATGCAGAACTTTACATTTATCTCTGTTTAACTTCATTTTAGCGTCAGCCCAGTTTTCCAACTTATCAAGTTCATTTTGAATGTTATTTCTGTCTTCTAAGGTGTTAGCTATCCATCTCAGTTTTGTGTCATATGCAGATTTAATAAGCATTCCCTCTACTTCCTCATTCATATCATTAATAAAGATGTTGAACAGTACTGGGCCCAGGGCAGAGCCCTGCAGCATCCCACTCGACACCTCCCTCCAGATTGATGAGGAGACGTTGATGGACCACTCTTTGTGTACGGTTCATTAACCAGCTCTAAATCCACTGGTAGAAGGTTCTCAAAATATATATATATAGTAGAAAAATAGAAACGGTACAGAGAAGGGCAACAAAAATAATAAGGGATATGGAATGGCTCCCCTATGAAGTAAGGCAGGTTGGGGCTCTTCCATTTGGAGAAGAAATGACTGAGAGGGGATATGATAGAAGTTTATAAAATCATGAGTGGTTTGGAAATAGGGAAGTTAATAAAGAAATAATAGTTATTTACCCCCTCAAATAGGACTAGAACTCGTGGACACTCCATGAAACTAACAGGTAGCAGATTTAAAAGAAATGAAGAAAGTATTTTTTCAGTCAATGCACAATTAAGTTGTGGAATTTGTTGCCAGAAGATGTGGTCAAGACCAGTAGTATAGCTAGGTTTAAGAAAGGACTGGATAAGTTTCTGGAAGATAGTTCCAATAGCAGCTAGTAGCCAGGTGGGTTTGGGGATCCTGATCTTACTGTCTGGATCTGGGAGTGAACAACAGGGAATGGATTGCCCCATTGTGACCTTTTGGATACTTTCCCCAAGCTACCGAGATTAGCCACTGTTGGGAGACAGGTGCTGGGCTCACTGGACCATTGGCCTGACCCAGCATGGCACTTCTTATATTCTTATATTCTTTGGTAAGAGATGGAGGCAAAATAGTTCCGATGAGATCTTTTGTTGGAACAGCTTCCGTTAGTGAGACTATGCAAGCTGTTGGGCCTCACAATGCCCTTCCTCAGGCATTCTGACTTCTTAAATGCCTGAGGAAGAGCCCTCTGCAAGGTTGGCACCTCTCACCTGGAGAGGGTGGGACTATGCCAAAGGCAACAGGGCAAATGGGCTTTCATGTTCCATTATGGAGCACACTGATGTTCTAATGTCCCACAGGCCATATCAGAAAGGGATGGGGCAAAAGAGATGACACACCCCTTTTCTGATGTAACCCTGCCCTTGTGGACATCATGGTGCTCTAGGTGGCATGGGAAAGTAACTAATGCCCACTTCCTGCTGGCCCTGTAAGACCCAGTTCTCTGGGTTAGCCACTGGCATCCCTGACTGACTCTGGGGTTTTCTGAATTAGCAAAGCTTGGAGGGTGGTGATGGTTTGATGGCCACTGAATGGCACAGCTGCAGAGAAGCCACTCAGGTAAGGTTTGTAGGGAGTGGTTCTAATGGGTGACTCCCAGGGTGGCCACTGTGGCCATGTAGGCAGCCTCCATGAATTCCCGACTCATCTGGGCAGCAATTCCCCCTACCTCCCCTCCCCAGCAACAACCCCACCCCAAGCCCCGCCCAGCTGCCCACCCTCTGCTGTGACACATAGCCACAGACACCATGGCAATATGACACTGCAGCAGCCAGTAACCCCTTCCTACCCAGGAGCTACTGGCAGCCCCAGGCAACAACATAGGTGTAGACTGAGCAGGACATGTGGGAAGCTGCTGTTCGAGCTGCTGTCCCCCATGGCATTGGCTCCTCTCCTGTGCGTCACAAGGGAAGGTTGCTGTGCTTTGAGCCAACATGATGTTGTATTTTGCATGTGTCCTTCATGAACTCCTGGCAGGCCTGTGGGTGGGACTGAGAGGCAGCCGGGCCACGGACCTGTCTGCTGGCATCGGCGGCCACCCCAGTTCATACGGACTGGGGATGTGTGAGCACCTATTGCCCTGCACTTTTTTGGATTGCCCCATATGGGCACTCCGGATTTTCCAGCAGTGCCCCGTAAGTGACCATGAGTGGGTGTTGCATGGCTCATGGGAGTCTGCATCCCCCTGCACCACCTTGAGACAGGCATTTGGATGAATTGTCATGCAGGGTAACATCTCATTTCAAAACACCCCCAGAAAATGTTGGATTGTGCAACAGTCACAAGTAAAAGCCCATTGCAGGCCCTGCAAGCTTACTATGGGGCTTGTCCAGTAAGGGGAGGGGCAGGGGATGAAACAATTCCCCCCCTCCTCCTTGTCTCCTCTCCTCTTCTCTCTCTGTCCTCCATCTTGTCCCATGCACTCTGTACAGTATGGAAGCATGTCTTCTGAGTCCTTAGCAAAGTTCTGTTTTGAAGAAACTTCTGCTGTGTGTTATTCAACAGAAAGCGAACTCTACAATAGGTTATGGGCCCAGGACATCTTCAAGGCAATTTTGAAGACTAGAAGCAGCCCAGAAGGAGTGCAGACTGTGAAAGAAAACTCCCAGACACAGAGGCCTACTGACTGTCAGTAAAGGCCTAAATCCAAGAAGGGGAAAGGGAGGGGAACAAGTATGGCAAGCAGCTCAGAGCTCAGACTTTCAGTAGAAAAACTGAACAATGTAAACTACCAGTTGTGGAAGTTTAAAGTGGAAATGCTGCTGTCTAAAGATGATCTATGGGAGGTGATTACCATGAACAGACCAGCAGCAAATCATGAGGAATGGGATAAAAAGGACAGGTTAGCAAAGGCTACAATAAGTTTATTGGTAGAAGATGACCAGCTAATCCATATAAGAAGTGAGACCACAGCAAGAGGCATGTGGATTGCATTGCAAAACTTGCATGAGAGAACTAGCCTGAATAGCAAACTGTTTCTACTGAGGAAACTATACAAAATGAGGCTTGGCAAAGAAAGTGAAATGCAGGAGCATATAAATGCCATGTTGGAAGTAGTGGCACAGCTGCGCGGCATTGGAGAAGATATAAAGGACAGCCATGTGGTAGCCCTACTCCTCTGCAGCCTGCCTGAATCTTACAGTGCCCTCATCAATGCCCTGGAGACAAGGCCAGAGGCTGAACTGAAGCTGGAATTTGTTAAAGGTAGACTTGCGGATGAATTCCAGCGCAGAAAGGAGAACCTGCAGAATGATCTAAAGCAGGGTAATGAGACTGCACTGAAAACCTCAGACAAAGCTCCTAAGAGGGAAACCAGAGTATGCTCCAGATGCAAAAAGGAGGGACATTTAAAGAAAGACTGCTATATATGGAAAGCAGAACAGCAGAAACTGTCTCCACAAACACCTAAGCAGAGGGCTAAAGTCACAAACAGCAACACAGTCGCCCAACAATGGAGTGGGTGCTTCAGAGCAACGCAAGACAGCTCATCCCAAAATTGGTGTGTAGACTCTGGGGCAATGAGCCACATGACTAACGATAAAGGATTCTTCACAGGACTGGATCTGAGCAGTAAAGAAAGGATCTACCTTGCAGATGGGAGAAGCATCAATACAGAAGGAATTGGACAAGGATTCCTGTACTGCAACCAGTCACAGGGAGGCACACTGACCATGCCCATGAAAGATGTGCTCTATGTGCCCAACTTAGAAGGGGGACTCCTGTCCGTGAGGTGCCTGGCAGCGAGGGGACTCACCATCCGTTTCCAGGGAGACAAATGCACAATTCAGAGTGGGACAAAAGTACCAGCCAGAGCCACTGCAGATGAGCACCGGTACCGTCTAAGCATAGTGAGAGAACAGACGGAGCTCACTGTGCACAAGCCACACCATGACTGCATCCACCTGTGGCATAGTTGCATGCGACAGACACCCCGAAAGCATCAAGGAAATGCACAGACAGCAGTTGACCTTAAGGTATCAACGTGTCCCGTGATCATGAAATGCGACTGTTGCATCAAAGCCAAAGCCACAAGGGCTACGCTTCCTAATAAGAGTCAGAATAGAGCCACGAAACCACTTGATCTTGTACACAATGACGTCTGTGGCCCAATAAAGGTTCCCACGCCAGGAGACAACTGGTATATGGCAACTTTAATTGATGACTATTCAAGGTACATGATCACGTACGTAATGAAGAGTAAAGATGAAGTATTTGAGAAACTTCAGGACTATGTGACCGTGATGAGCAACAAGTTCCAGTGCAGACCAAAGACATTGCAGAATGACAATGGAGGGGAGTTCACAGGAAAGGAAGTAGAGGACTTCCTGGGACTCCATGGAATTGAGCACCAAAGGACAGTGCCATATACACCCGAGCAGAATGGAACAGCTGAAAGAAAAAACAGAATGCCAGCCAAAATGGTTAAGATGCATGTTAACAGACTCTGGACTACCAGAAAGATACTGGGGCGAAGCAGCAGTTGCTGCTACCTACCTACAAAATAGTCTGTATTCTAGAAAAGTGAGGAAAATGCCATATGAACCGTGGCATGGTCAAAAACCTAGTGTGGGCCACATCAGAGTATTTGAAAGTAAGACTTACGTATATATCCCAGAGGAGAAACGTACCAAGCTGCAAAACAGAGCAGTGGAAGGCATCCTCATAGGATACAGTGAGCATTCCAAAGGCTAACAGCATGACCTTTGTGGAAAGCTCAAGCGACAGTGTGATGACTAAACATCCAGGCGAAGGAGAACAATCAACCACGGACAAAACCACTGAAAGGGAGCAATCCTCTGAACAAATAGTCAAAATCGGCACAAAGGTAACAGAAGTGCAGGAACTGACATAGCTGACTGCTGATGCTGAGCCAAGGCAGTCGACGAGGTCTAACAAAGGCATCCCCCCATTCAACTGTCCTACAAAGTCAGCACCAGTAAATTGTCAGAGCCAGCATCCTGGGAGGACATCTCGCAGGTGTCAGAAGGGGAAGCAGAAAAATGGGTAAGAGCGGTTTTAGAAGAAGTGAAGTCCATGCAGGACAACGCGATGTGGACACTTACTCCACTGACCACAGGGAGAAAAACTATAGGTTGTAAATGGACATTTAAAATAAAGTACAATGTACAGGGAAATATTGAATGGTACAAGGTCCGACTTGTCATGAAAGGATACTCCCAGAAGTACAGAGAAGACTACGATGAAACATTTGCACCTTTAGTTAAGCACACTACAATCAGAACATTATTAAGTATAGCTGCCGGAAGAGGAATGCAAGTCAAGCATATGGACGTGAAAACAGCGTTCCTAAATGGTGAGTTGAAGGAAGATATTTACATGGACCATCCACCGGGGTTTGCAGACGTTGAAAGGCCGGATCTTGTATGCAAACTGCACAAAAGCATATATGGGCTTAAGCAGGCCGCCAGAACATGGAACACTAAAATAAACAAGGTGCTCATGAGGGAAAATTTTACCAGGAGCAAAGCAGATCCCTGCTTATACACAAAGAGACTAAGGGGCAGGTGGATCTTTGTATTAATTTATGTCAATGACCTTATCGTATGCTTTGAGCAAGAAGGGGATGAGTGCGAAACAATGAGAGCTCTAAATCAGGACTTTGAAACTAAGGACCTGGGTAACATAACGCACTACCTTGGAATACAAATTGAAAGAGAAGATGACGGAAGCTATCTTCTCAACCAAAGACAGGCAATAGAAGAGATGATAGAAAGTTTCGGCATGGGGGGTGCGAAGGCAGCAAATACCCCTATGGAAACCAGCTACCCAAAGGAGATCAAAGAACCGAGCTTATTGCTGCCAGACAATAAGCAATACAGAAAGGCGATAGGAAAGCTCTTGTACATTGCCACAATCACAAGGCCTGACATTGCGGTGGCAATAGGTATACTGTGTAGACAAGTCTCAGCCCCAACCCAAAGGGATTGGAACGCAGTGAAGAGGGTCTTACGGTACCTGAAAGGGACTGTGCACCTCAAGCTACGGCTCCCAGCAACTTCCGTGTCAGACCTGATAGGGTACGTGGACGCAGATTGGGCTGGAGACCATTCGGACCGAAAATCTACCAGTGGGTACCTATTTTTGCTTGGTGGAGGACCCATCAGCTGGTGCAGTAGGAAACAAGCCTCTGTGACACTTTCCTCGACGGAGGCAGAGTACGTGGCAGCGGCACACGCCAGCCAAGAAGTTATCTGGTTGCGACAGCTTCTGAATGATCTGGGGCAAAAATTGGACAGACCCACGCTGATCCTGGAAGACAACCAAGGATGTATAGCGCTGGCGCAAACAGAAAGAATCAACCCCAGAACCAAGCACATTGATGTAAAATACCATTTCCTGAAAGACTCACAGGAACAAGGACTCATAGATCTGCAATACTGTCCTACAGAGGATATGACAGCAGATGTGTTCTTGAAGCCACTAGCAGAGGAACGCCATCGCAAGCTGTTAAGAAGAATGAACCTAGTGGGTTTGACTAGTGACTGTTGAGAAGGGGTTGTTGGATTGTGCAACAGTTACAAGTAAAAACCCATTACAAGCCCTGCAAGCTTAATATGGGGCTTGTCCAGTAGGGGGAGGGTCAGGGGATGAAACAGTTTTTTCCCCCTCCTTGTCTCCTCTCTTCTCCTCTCTCTGTCCTCCAACTTGTCCCATGCAGTCTGTACAGTATGGAAGCATGTCTTCTGAGCTCCTAGTAACGTTCTGTTTTGAAGAAACGTCTGAGTGTGTTATTCAACAGAAAGCTAACTCTACAATAGAAAAATCAGAGCATTCCCCAGAGAGCCTCTTGTTGAAACCTGGAGAGATGGCAACCCTAATCCTGTATGGTCCAGCAGAAGTTGATCCAATAAAATATATCATCTTGAATTACTTTGGCTCTACCTACTGTGTGTGAGAGCAGCTGCCTCAGGTTATCATTTAAAGAAATAAAAATTTCTTCCAATAGCGACATCCCTCTAAATCAAAGTCAACTAATTTGACAATAAAGCCAGAACTTAAAGGTATTGTAGAGAGTCCTTTACTAGACACTATATTACAAGCAGTCATTAGCCCAGCCGTAAAAAGAAGGTTTAAATACTAATGTATTTTTTAATTTGTTTTATACCCTAAACAAGCAATCAATGTACATTAATAAACATAATTGTTTTTTTGGCATTTGTCCATTCATTTGGTCCACCTTGTCAGCTCCAGCAAACACATCAGCAAAATCCAGTAACCACAATACACACGAAAGAAACGCCACTGAGGCCTTCTCAAATATGCATAATGTATTGGATTACTCTGCTGCTCCATTATGGACAGATTAAAACCTCTGAAGTTTGCCATACGTTTCAAGCCAAACCTTTGACAGATTTTTGTCCACAAATACAGCTTTCAAGTACCAAGGAAAAAGAAAAAAAATCCCAACTTAATGAGGTGATAAACAGAGTTACCTCTGATAGGGTGAACTGCTTGATAAGATAACATGGAGGGCCACTTTTCAAAAGCAAATATGTACAGAGTTCAATGACTCCTGTTGTCATGCAGAAGTCCTATTGGATACTCACCTATGTACAGAAGGTAACCTCTTGCACTTCACAATAGTCTTCCAAGCTAGGCGTTTCTTTTTTTAATTTCAGTTTTAATTTTACCTTGCCATTTGCTGGACAGCAATTGAAAGCGGTGGATGGTGTAAAGGGGCACAGAGTTCTACACCTTCAGGGATCATGGTTGAGCTTTTGGACCTGTCTCATAGCAATGATGAATTTCTGCATCCTGGTACACCAGGTACAGACAGTTTTCATCCAGAGATGTTCCTGTAGAGAACAAGGACCAAAGTAGATATCGAAAGAGGGCACTACCAGTGATCTGTTACCATTATCTTCCATATTAGTGGGCTGAGATAGCCCTAGTTTGAAAACCCTTTACTAAGGAGAACTTCTACAAGACCTAGAATGTCTCCTGGTACCGTCATCAGACCTTGCTATAATTCTGGCTGGTCAGATTGCTTTAATTGGGGGAGACAAAAGGTGTTGTGGGTAGCACCTGAGCCATGGAAGCGTCCTAAAAAGCCACTTGTCACATGAAAGAAAATGGAATTACTGAAACTGAAATATGAACAGCAGTGAAAAGCCAAAATGGTAGCTTTGCTGAAAGACATTGTGCATTCTAACATACATGAAAATATGAATAAAAGGTAACTTATTCAGTGTCAGTCTTACATATTTATAGTTTAAAAATTAGTCAAAGTTTATGTCCTGAGGTTGCACCTACAGGAAGCCAGATGTGTGCCTTCTGCATGTGACCTAAGACAGGCCTGAAGCAACAACTAGATAATTTCTCGCTCATACTCTACACCGTCGATTGCTGCGGCTTTCTGAGGTGAGAGAAACTGACAGCACTAACTCTCCAGGGCAGAACTTTCCAGTCAAGTGGATCAACGGACTGAAAATCTCTTATGAATAGTCATTAGGCCTTCATTACAAACCCCTCACAACCCAGTTCTCTTTTTGCAACCAAATGCCTTTTGTCATCTTCACAAGGTGCATCATTTAATTACCAATTGATTTCTTTATATATGACAACATGTCAGATAGCAAAATACAGTGTATCTCCCTTAGGGGGAGAAGTCTGTTAACTATCAGTATGCCAGATTACTGAAATTTAGCTGGAAGACAGTTATTCCTGCTACTGTTCCTTTATTTTAACTAGCTTTCCAAACCTCTGAGTTTTTAAATAAATGCTACTGAGGGGGGGAGGGGGGGGGGAAAGGAAAAGCTGAGAGGTGTCATAAGATATTTCACCAGATCCTCAAAACTTTAGGGAATGGGTTGAATATTTCTCACCCTCGCCAGACAGAACGATATCTATACACACATACATCTACACATACACATGTAGGCATCTCGGGCTACATTCACACACGGAATAGCTAGAACACATCAAACAATTGTCCTCATTATACCAAGAATTTACCCAGCTTCTGACTTAGTTAACATGCTGAATCTTCCCCTTCACAACTGCAGCCTGATAATCAAGCCAGTACTGTATTAATAAGCTGAATAATAAGGGAATTTCAGAAATGTACAGGACTATTATACCGTAACAATAAAACCTCAAACTGAGTAAACCAGAGCAGCGCTGAAGGTAGGCGTCAGAAAATAATGAAACCAGTGTTGCAGTAATGCACTCCATTGTATAGCAGTGTAAATGCCTGCTTCTTTCATACACAGAAGCCACATTACATGAGTCCGAAATGTTCTCAGAGCATCACTGTGACTGGTTGTGATAGAACCTGGCACCGGGAAGCACTGAAAGCTGACATTATACTGTAGGATGTGCTGCAGGTGTGCAGGACTGGGAACGTGCTCTAATTACATATTTTCCTGCAGAGCAACAATTAAGGTCGCCAAAATAATTGCCAGTTTCTTAATCCCTCTCTAGCAAGACTGACATAAAGAATGGTTTATTTTTCTCTGGTTATTTTGAATGCGTTGCTCAAGATTTGGGTTTTTCTATCATGCTGCATAAAACTAATTCTTATGTTCGAATGTGTGATTATACCCATTGTTTAAATAAAGAGGAAAAAAAACTCTTTTGAATTCAAGCACAACTAAAATTATTTATTTATTTAATCATATTTCTATGCCGCCCTTCCTGCAGAGGCTCAGGAATCATTAAAAAAGGAAACAAAAAAACCATTAAAATCAATTAAAAACTCCTTAATACCCCACCCAACTCACTCCTACACCTCCCACCCAATCCCACCCCACCCTATCTCTGCCTGCCAAATGCCTGGTCAAATAAAAATGTCTTACATCATTTCCAGAAGATGAGCAGGCTCTGGCTTAGTTGGACCCCCAAGGGGAAGGAGTTCCATAGTTGTGGGGCATCACAGGGAGATGACACCTGCAAGAGGGTGTCCCCACCTCACCTCAGGGGCTGTGAAGGGACATAAGGGAGGAGGTGGTCATTCAGACTTGGGGCCCAAGCCATTTAGGGCTTTATAGGTTAAAACCAGCACCTTGAATTCTGCCTGGAATTTGCAGCCATTGCAGACTCTGGAGCACTGGTGTAATGTGCTCCCGGTGACCGACTCCCAAAAGAAGATGGACTTCTGCGTTTTGCACCAACTGCAGTTTCTGAACAATCTTCAAGGGTAGTGTCACGCAGAGTGCATTGCGGTAGTCTAGCCTCAAGGTTACAAAGGCATGGTTGATGGTGGCCAAATCTGAATCTGATAAAAATGGTCACAACCTTCTCACCAGATGTAATTGGTGAAAGATGCTCCTGGCCACCACCGCAACCTGGCAATCAAGGTGCAGCAGTGGATCCAAGAGCACCCCGGGGCTGTGAACCTGAGTGACCAAAGGAGGCTGGACCCCATCAATAACTGGGGTCCCTACATCTCCCAGGTGACATGGCTGGCCAGCCATCATCACCTCGGTCTTGTCTGGATTCAGCTTCAAATGGATCGCCTGCATCCAGTCCCCAGTAGCAGACAAGCACTGGGTAAACACCGAGATTTCAGAACCTGGATCAGATGAAAAGGAGAGATAGAGCTGAGTGTCATCAGCATATTGATGACATCTCACTCCAAATCTCCGAACAGGAGTGGAGACAAGGTGGAACCCTGGAGGACCCCACACGGGTGCCCCTGAGGGGTGACGAGCCACCGCCTATCACTACCCTGTGGGTTCTCTCAGCCAGGAATGAGCAGAACCAGGCAAGAATGGTTCCATACACCCCAGACAGGTCCCACAGCCATGTCAACATCACCCAGGGATCAACAGTATCAAAGGTTGCTGACAGATCTAACAAAATCAACAAGGTACCATTTCCCCTGTCGATTTCCAAGCAGAGATTGTCAACCAAAGCTGCAAATACAGTCTCAGTGCCATGCCCAGAACAAAATCTCAACTGACATGGGTCAAGGAATCCACTAGCAGTGAGATGTTGCTGGAGCTGTGAGGCAACCACTTGTTCATTAACCTTTCCTAAAAAGAGGAGGTTAGAGACAGGGCGATAGCTGGCAGGGGAGTCAACATCAAGAGATGATTTCTTGAGGAGGGAATGGAGGACCACGGTTTTAAGGCCATCAGGCACCCTGACCTCCTGAAGGGAGGCATTGACAGCCCTGGCCAGCAATGCCCTCAGTGTCTCCCAGATGGCTTTCACCAGCCGGGAAGGGGAAGGATCTAGTTCACAAAACTGGTTGGCCCACACTCCCTCCCCCTCAAGCACATCCTCTACATTGGTGGGTGAGACTGATCGAAGCTGAACCAAGGAAACTGGACAAGACCGAACCTCATCAACTCTGAACTCTGACCCTGCACCCAAAGTATCATCCCAAATCGAGCTAAATATTTATTTAATTTAATTAATTTATTTATCTATTTCCCACTCCTCCTGCCTCTGGCAGCTTGGTGCAGCTCACAACCATAAATAATATAAAATACAATAAATAGCTAACAGTGCTGAAAAACATTTCCCACCCCTCAAACCTTCTATCCCTCCCCCCCGCCCTGCAAACGCCTAGCAGGAAAACCATGTCTTACACTGTCGCCAGAAGGTGAGGAGATCCAGGCTGAGGCAGACCCCCACTGGGAGTGAGTTCCACAGTGACGGAGCAGCTTCCGAGAACACCCGCCTGTCGGTCATCACTTGCCGATAATGCGGGACCTCCAGGAGGGCATCCCCCAATAACCACAGGAGCCGCCCAGGAGCCCAGGGAATGATCAACTTTATCTGCAAAGTAGGTGGCAAACTCATCACAGCAGACAGCCAATGATTCTAACTCTGGGGAAAGGCAGCCAGGGTTTAATAAGATAATCAGCACCTGGAAGTGCTCTGCTGGACAGCACTTTCCAGATGCTATGGTGGCTGCAAAGAAAGTTTTCTTCACTGCTGCCACAGCCATGGCATAGTCCCTTAAAAATAGTCTATGCCACAGTCGGTTGACTTTGGTGTGACTCAAGCACCACTTGTACTCCAACCACCTACCTTCGTGCTTTAGCAGCCTCAGGTCCTTCATACACAGGGGAAACCTGTGCTACCACCATGGAGGAAGCAGACACCTGGGCTACCGTGTCAATAGCCTGGGTCAAAATGTCGTAACACAAATCAACCAAGGCATTGATAGGGAGACTGCAAGGTCAGTGGGTAAATCCCCCAGAGAGTTCTGGAATCCTTTTGGATCCATTAGTCTCTGGGGGCAGACCATCAGAACTGGTACAATGAAGAAATGAAGAACAATGAAGAAGTGTTGATTGTATAACCTGGCAGGCTGTTTTGAAATTTCCTCTAGAAAGAAGGTACATATTTTCCCTACTTTGTGTTGCATATTCAACAGTCCAGTTCATGATTGCAAAGTCCATGTCATGATGCAGGGGTATCTCCCAGATGGTAACACTGTGAAGCGTGGGTGATACTACGCGTAGTATGGGAATTAAAAAATGACAGGGTCCTGCCTGTGTCCAGCAGCCTAAATAAAGGACCACCTTTACATTCATTGCAACCAAGTCAAGCTTACTGTGGGAGACACTAGAGTGATGTCTTTCTACAAGGCATCAAAATACTTGACTTCAAAATATGCGGAGATGAGCATAATGGAACAGAAAATGAGATAGAAAAGAGATGTCCAGTGGCATCCATTTGAAATGCTGGTGAATTTCACAGCACAAATTGTGTACTCTAAATCTATATATCTATCTTTTTAACCTTGAGGACGGTGACCAGCTGAACACTGTGGGCTGAATTCACAGCTAGCAACAGTGAGTTGCCTTTTATTACCTTTCAAGGGAATGCACCTACTGGCCCCAGAAATAGGTTTTTTTTTTTGCCACTATGCCTCACAGAGACCAGAAGAGTTATTGAAGAAATTGTGAGGTTTGACTCTTGATGGCTGAATGAGGAACCAGTGCAGGTGGAAGGGTCCCACCAGGATCATTGAGTGCATTGACATTCAATGAGTCTTGCACTAGGAGGGACTCCTCCATGGTCAACCTACAATTGGTCTCACACTTAGAAGGACCTACCAGGGTATCTTAGTGTACTTATCTACAATGGACCCTCCACTTAGAGGGGCTCCTTGCGGGTCTCAGATTGCACCAACTTACAGTTGGTACCATATTTGGTAGGACCTCTTTATGGTCTTTGAACACACTGACCTGCAATTAACTACACATTTGGGGATTTCCACCAGGGCTGTTTTTACATGGATGCCCCCCCCCCCACCCGCTCGGTGTTTGGGCAGGTGTGTATGGAGGGGGGGGGGAAATCCGTGTATATGGCTGGTGGTGGGTGGATGGGTGTCTGCTCGGTGTTCGCCTATGTGAACACTGAGCGGGATGGGTGAGGGTGCATGCGCGCTCCCATGCAATACCCATCTCCACCCATCACCCACCGAGCTCCACCCACGGAACCCTCTGGAAATCTGGAGGAGGCTCCGTGGGTGGAGATGGGTGTGTGTCCATGTAGAAGGACACTGTGACAGGGCTGTGCCACAAAATGGCGCCTGCTATGTGGCTCACTTAAGATGACTGCCAGACAGGAAGAGGAAGTGGATGGGCGTGGCCTAAAGTATAAAAGTGAGGCCAGCCTGAAAGAGAAGTCAGTCTGCTCCGGGGAGCCAAAGGGAGCACATCTCTTCAGGAGGCTGTTGGAGAAGGCTCCTGACTTGGATGCAAGAAGAAAAGGATCCTGAAGGAAGGAGACCTCGAGTCTGCTGTGAGTTAACAGAGCTGTTAATAGAGCTAGACTCTGGATATGGACTGCTGACTGGCCAGAGGCTTAATCCTGACCTAAGGATGGTGTGCGAGATGGACTTTGTGATATCCAATAAACTGTTATAGAGCTGGATACAGAGTGATAGAGCACATTCCCACATACAGCAAACCAGCACTTTTTTCTTTTCCCCGCATATTTCCTTGAAGTGTGAAAGACTGTATGCGCTTCTTTAACCGTTCTTGCGGTTGTTTTTTAAGCGCATTGACAAGTGGCCAAACCTACCTTTACAAGTGCGGGTTTGAAATGACCTGCATAAAGCCTCCTGTCAGAATGTCGGTGTCCGCATGTCAGTCACACAGCGCCTCGCTTCCCCAGGGAGAGGAGCTGAGCCAAGGGCAAGCAAAGTGCGGTGTAACGGACATGATATTGACTAACCTAGTCAGTTACATGTCAGTTACACAGCACCTCGCTTCCTGGCTCTCAGTTCTGCTCCTCTCCCCTCTCTGGGACCCGGGAAGCCAGGTGTTGTGACAGTCGCACCTCCTCCTCTCCACCCCCCACCTGAGGGGCTTGTGGGAACAGGAAAGGCACATTCTTTAAAATTGCTTGAATGTGCAAATTAAATGCTGGTGTGGATAAATGCAAGCGCATTTTAAAATTGCCTGCATTTAGAAATACCAGCATTTTTCTGTATGTGGGAATGCGCTTATACTCTTCCTTGGGCCTTACCCTGCAAATACTCACCACCCAGTAAAGTGGGGACCTACTACAGACACACACACACCTCTCCACCCACCATGGCAAAACACCCATTCTCTCCCCCCCCCCCCCCCCGTCTGTGTAAAAAGCCCCCAGGTTCTTTACACATGACTTCACAGAGTGCTGCAATACCAAATATGCTTCTTTTTTGGTCTAATCCAAAACCCATTAAAACCAGGAGTCTTCAATAGCCTTTGAATTATACTCTTAGTTCTTACTTTACCAGAGTAGTGAGGAGTCTGTAAAATACCTAGGACTATTTGACGATGTCTGAAGTATTAGAGCACTACATTTTAAGAACTTGTTCATTTTCAGTAACATGAATCTCCACATGCAAATTAAAGAGCCAATTAATTATTTCTAGATTACACTTCTAAGCAGTAAATCTTTCTATTTTAACTTAGGGCCTGATCATGTTGTCCTTTCTCGGGGCTGTTCCCACTGAGGCCAATGTGGGTAGTGACTGCACCGTATGAACAACACGGACGGACGATCTAAACAAGAACTGCCATCCAGCACAAGTCAAAGGAAATCCTGCTTTCTGCCACAGATAGATTTGCTTGACAGACAAAATAATATTCAAACATCTAAGAATATGAGCATTAGTGAAACAGGCAAGACGCTCTTTGATAATTTTTGGCAATCTGAAAACTTTGCTCTGAGGATATTAAAAGTAAACTGTTATAGTCCAATTGCCAGTTTTAATCCCAGTGATATAGGCTGCCACAGTCGGTTAGCATTAAATATTTAACAAGAGGCTGTGAATATAAACCGCTGCTTGCTGGGAGAGGTACAAGTCCACTCTGACAATACCTACTGCGTGTATTCTGACTTCAGAAACAGAGGCTAATAGTACAGATCTCCCCACAGCTCAGCATTTATCAAAAACTTCTCTGTACACTTTCCAAATTCTTCCCCTTGCAGTCTTTCTTCCAGAGTGATGCACACCAGCTAATCAGCTGCTTAGAAACCCACCCTACAAAACTGTTTATTTGTCCTTGTATGCTTCACCTGCAAAACCACTATCTATTGCAACAAGCATGAGAAGATATTTTATCCCATTCAAAAATTTCTTTAAAATAACAATTAATTTGCATTTCAGCCCTTAGAGCGAAGAAACATCAAAGGAATTGTTCATTTTTCTGAACATCAGGTTATTTGCCCACAAATCATTTGCTCTTTGTAAAAGGGGAGTAGAAGTATTTTGGTCATCTGATAGTCTTCTTTAAAGTCACTGCAACAGGGGAATGAAAGTGAAAATAACCCATGTTACCTGTAAACAACTTGGGACAAAATTTTGAAAGCTGGGTGATTGAATTCAAACACCTCAAGATATAGGCCAATTTTACACTGACGTCCCCACCCCTCCTGCTCAGTGTTTGGGCGGGTGCGTGACGGGGGGTGGGGTGTCTGTGTATACGGCTGGCGGTGGGTGGGTGGGATGGGTATCTGCTCGGAGATGGCTCTGTGGATGGAGGTGGGGGGGTGTCCATATAAACGGGCACACACACACCACAGCAAAACACCCATCCCACCCACCCACTCACCCCATCAGTTTAAAAAGGACCATAGGCCCTTTTTACACAGACACTCTAACACTGATAAAATTGGTGTTACATTTTATTATACATGTTGCAGGGCACCCACTGAGCACACCTGCAGCCCTGCAACATGTATAATAAAATGTAACACCCATTTTACCAGTGTTAGAGTGCCTGTGTGAAAAGGGCCATATTTAGCTTCCTATAGCCCTGCACTGCAGTCCTCAAAACGCTTACTCCAGAGTAGCCTCACTGACTTTAGTGGAACTACTCAAGAGCATATGTGGTTTTTTAACAACATGGCCATAGTTTTCAGGAGTGCTGAGCACTGTACAAATCTCAGCTGAAACTTCTGGTTCTCAGGACCTTTGAAAAATAAGGACACTTTTATTTACATGCCCAACTGTGGTTTAATATGGGTACCAGTGTTTGTAAAATATGCCTTAAATGCAACACTGAATCTGTGCCTGATTTTATTGATGTCAATGGCCAAACTCCCAGTACAAATTTTAGTTTTAAATCCAAACCCTCTCTGTCTTCTTGCAGGGAAGCTAGGGAGAAATAGTAATGATTTTAAAAGCCTGTCCTAAAACAAATGTCCTCCCCCCCACCCCCCATACACACACTCAGAGATGGCTAATATTAACAAAACAAGCATGTGACGAGGTAAGATGAAAATATATGTTGAATGAAGATCATGTGAGAAGTATTCTGCAGGCAGAACTTTGCAGATGATCAAAGCCAAGTATTCACACATTTTGTTTTATCAGTTCACCTTCTAAACAGTATTTCAGTAGATTTCCTTTCACACAGAGATATTTGTAATAAATGTTCTGCCTTTGTTTTAAAGTCAGTCCGTAGAAAGATGACATCAGCTTAGCAAACAATAAAGTGCCTGTAATATTGTCTCCAGAGGGCTGTTACATTTACTTTGTAGCAGTAAAATTCAATTTTCAAAAAACACTACATGAATGATGTTAGGTTATTAACCCTATCACCACCGTAAAACATCATCATTGTGTCTGGAATGTAGGTCACTATCTAGGAGCCATAAGTTGCTTTTTGTTAAATAATCCATTTAAGCTGCTTTTCTTTCCTACAGCCTGGGCTGTGTCCCTTCTCTTTGAGGGGGAAAAAAAATATTCCAGCATTTAATCACAAGGCTCTTAGAGAGCCAAACATGCTGCCGTTTTCATTTTAAGGTGCTCTTCCTTTGTTACTTTCAGATTTCACCACATAGTTTTGAAGAGTAACACTTTGTGATTGCTTATTACTGAGGGCTGCTGTTTCAGAGCAAGAAAATTAGTGTAAAAGATCAGCTTGGGCCTGTGGTGACTCTCTCTCTCACACAAGTTTCAATTTAAGGGAAGGAGAAGGAAATGTACAATTACAAACTACAAATCGTCTTGATCCTTCAATGCACTGGAATTGCAAACAAACACACCAAGTGGCAGGGGACAGATCCTGCAATTCCCCTTGGATTGCAATAGGAGTTTTGCTAAAGTAAAGTCTGCAGGGTGTAAAACAAAGCACTATCCGCAGTCCATAGGATGACGACCACATGATTTGGAAAAAAGAGGATTTGCATACCTGACACAGCTATGAAAATATGCCATGGGTTTTGTTTGTTTGTTTGTGTGGTTTTTGTAAGTGGGATGTGTCAGACACATATTAGTATGCAAGGGGTTAACTAGTTAAACTTCTACAACCCCCCACAGTAACTTTCCAAAAGCTGACAATAAGTAAAAGAAGTGCTGGTTATCCATTTTTTAAAGGGATGGGATTGCTTTTAGAAGAAAGGGAAAGAGGATCAAACACCTCAATGCAACAAAAGGTTGTGTCAGAGGGCCCTCAATCACAAACCTCCTTCAACAAGAGATCTTCCAACCTTTCAGAGCAGTTACCCAGGCAGCACAGCTAAAAAGTTCGCTGACATGAAAAGAACAAAAAGAGAGGGACAGAGGTAGTTATTGTTATGCACACTCCTCTTTTTTGCTCAGGCTTTTTCCTCCCCCACAAAACTTTTTGCATAAGCTGTTAGGGGGAAAGTAATAGCGCTGCTTATTGAAAAGAAATCCCTCTTTTGCATCTCCTACCTCCTAGGTTGTGAGGTATGGCCCGGCGGATTGGCGGCAAGGAACACCTGATGAATGGAGGGGTCAGTTACACCCTTGTGTGAAAAGAGGCATCCAAAATTAATAAATGTAATTGGAGCAGTGCAAATGCATCCCGCTTTTCATTGGCCCCTGAACACATATTTGAATATTTTTTTTCCAGACAGGCTGAGTTGTCTGTGCACGAAGAATGTAAATTATTTGCATTTGTGGTGTCAGGTCTTGGAGGTATCTGAACAGCATGTAAGAATTTTCCACTTAAATGTAAATTATTAACAAGTCAGAGTTTTCATTTGTTTTATCTCCTGATGTGCAATCTAAATAAATAAATGACACATTTTACAGTGCTCACCACCCTCTTCCCTGCTCTTTGAGAAATATATTTTACATACACTACCTCTGCTTAAACAGGGCACAGCTCATTCATGCCTACATCATCTATCTTTATCTCTGGGCTTCTGTAATTTTTGTTTTTTTCTAAAACAAATTTACCTCTAGTACTTCATCAATTTTTGCAGTGTAATATCACTAAGTAAACATCACAGTGGTTTATTCATAAAATATTCATACATCAAAATGTTCCTTCCCAACCACCCCTCCTGGGTTTACCTATGTTTACAAATATGTAAGCCTTGTTAATATGCCCTGTCTGGGGAATCACAGGCAGTGACCCTCCTTGAGGCAGATCTCTGATGAAGAAGTGTATTATTTCAGCTGGGAGAACAGCAAAGCTCTGGGATGAGACTGATTGATTAAGACCAGATGGATGGCCACACATAGGTGTGACAAAAATAGAAACACATTGCAAACATTCCAGGCATTGTCTTCCTGTGGTTGGGGAGGTAGATAGGACCCTGTGCTACCTTATCGACCTCCTGACGGGTTCTAGAATCTAAGAATGTTAATGACACGTCCGCTCATCTTCACCTTCATTTGTGTGACACTTATCAGAATGAATCAAGCTTGAAGTTATGTTTCAAAAATACCCCTCATCAAAAAAAAAGAAAAGAAAAAAAAGACAGTTGGCACGGTCACAAGAAAAAAGTTCACACTTATTCACTATCAAATTAACTGACTGGGAAGAAGTCCCTGCTGAGACACTCAACATGGGAAACCTTTTACAAACAGCCAGTAGCCACAACCTTCCCCTAAAATTAAACTTACAGAACCACAAAAAAAGGAGTAAGTGCAGAATGAGTGCCCTCTGGATTGCAGAAGAATGCCTCACTGATACCATGTCTTGTTTATTGGTCATAAATTGACCAACTCTCTCCACAATGTTTTGGTCGCTCTCCGCAGAAAATAAAAACCAATGGGCTGAATCTTGCTCCCCTTACTCAAATAAGTAATGAAAAGACCAGGATTTGCTTGGCATATATGCAAGCTTCTCGGGGGTGACCATTATTAAATCTTACTATGAGTTTCACCTTGGCCATAGTTGACATTACATATTAAGAACCCTTTCTCTGAAATTTCCCACTGACTTGTTATGTTTTACAACAACTTTACAACTTTTAGGACAATTATTTTGAATCCTTCATACAAGCCAAACCAAAGCATAAACTTGGTTCTCATTTTATCCAACCCTGGCGTAAATCAGGAGTAATTACACTGAAGGTAAGCTTGCGTAAAGCAGGTGTGAGTGAGAGGTGAATCAGTCTCTTTGTTTCACTTCATTTGTTGTTAGTTGTTTTATTTATTTCATTTGACTAAGCTTGATGTGGCCTGGTTGGAATGGTCACTCCTGACCCTAATGCATGTGGGTGACTTGGTTATAAACACACCACGATCACTCTTCAGAAATGAAAGGATGATTTAAAAAATGCTGCTCATGTGAATCTTTTTTAAGTCCTTGAGAGTTGTTGAACATCACCAGGTGACAGCTCAGTGGCCTTTTGAAAGTGTAGGAGATCTTTTGAAGAAACAAGACCCTCAGGTTTTCTCGCTGCCCCTAAAACACATGATCAGCCTCAGCGTGAAGTTTCAGTTCATGCTGTCTCTCACAGAGGCCTGAAACTATTACCTACTTGTTATAAATCCTCTCAGGTTTCACAGGCAAGCATTTGCCTATAGGTTCTTGACTGGCATTTCTGGAAGTTGCACACACATCGGCGTACATACTACAATGCACCAGGACTCCTTCCTCACTCTGAAGCTTTAATTCCTAGTATACCTTTTCATACATGATGCAAAATGAATGTACCTTTTCTTAGAAATGTACAATGTCTAGAACTTCCACCCATTAGCCAGGACCTTTGCTAAATTACTAAGAGAGTTTAAAGAGGTGGCACTCATTGTACCATACAAAGGAATTTAAAGCACATTTACAAATGAATTGGCAGGCATGCCAACAAGAAAAACAGGATGAAATGTGGGGGAAAATGATTGAGGAATGCTTGATATAAGAAGTGGGATAAGAAAATATCTGTCCACTTTACAAGCTGAAAACAACTTTATTTTCCTTACTGTACAATTCAGGTGATAATGGCTTGAAAGAAATACCATTTTCCCAGGTTTTCCTTTTCTCCTCCCCAACTGAGTAATAAAACATAGCCTAATTTAAATAAGAATCATTATGCTCGGAAGGCCTCCTTTGGCTCTAAGACTTTTGTTCCACATGTCCCATAATCTCATTCTCACATGGTAGCCATAAGGTTGATGCTGAAAATCAGACTTTACTGTAGAATTTTCTTTTTAAGACAAAGAAAAAAACCCCGTAAATCTCATTTTTTTAAAGTCATAATTTATGTAATGGAAGAAATATACTTTGACAGCAACCTCTTGACTTACTCTGCTACTGACTATGTTCTCTATATTTTCTCCCTCCAGTGCAAGTTGAAATTAGCATATGAAAAATGCTTTTAATTTTATCCATTTCTAGACATATCTGTTAAGCACATAAGTGAGACAGCAGCTAGGTCTCAACTTATGCCTTCCTTACCACCACAGTAGCAGGTTTAAAACAGTTCACGCTCTTTTAGTTATTTGTTGTCAAGGTGTGTGCAGCTGCCTTACTGAACGAAAACTGATAAAGCATAAACAAGCCAAACCATCAGAGACAGTTTGTGAACGCCTGAAACATGACCGCCTCTCTACAAGAATCACTACACATTGCTTTCTTTCTCACTTGAAAAGTCAGTCTGTTACATGTGTCTGGTCAGAACTGCAAGGCCTGGGAGTTATGGCCATATTTCTGATGGATTATTATGCCCTTTATGTTTGGTGTTTCTCTGTTTCCTTTAACTGCCCACTCCCATCACTGCCCTATGAGTATACAGCATGCAGGCCGTAGACCAGCTCCCACGTGCTTTTGGCAATACAATGAAACTTTGTTTTACATACAGTAATGTTTTCCATAAAAAACAGCATAGCCTAAAATGCTGCACAGAGTTAAATGATACAAGAGACAGGATTACAGAAAGCAGTGTGCAGCGTGCAGTGGGTCTTCACATTCCTTTGAAATGTAAGACATGATGGGCCTTCTAGAGCCTTACTCATCAAGCTCTCTTGTATATGACAAACTCTAAGGGTATTTTCAGACGTTACAAGATCACGCTCAACCACAGTGAACCACGGTCAATCCCGCGGCGGGGCCAAAGCGCCCTGAACGTCTGTTGAGCAGTCGCCAGACGTTCACCACAGTCAATACCCACATGGGGTCAAAATTAACCACGCTTCTGGAGCTCCCCACCAGACCATCTCCAAAAACGTGGTCAAAGAGATTCCCAACGGGAACCAACAAAACGTAACGTCTGGCTAGCAACCACCGGCCGGAATCAAAGGAAATGATTCCCAGCTGGGGACAAAGCACGCAGTGTCGGTGCCAGGCAATGAGCAACAACACAGGCAGCGGAGGGAGATGTAAAGGGCACACAGCAGCAGGGGGATGGGGTGGGATGGAGTGAGGCAGAAGGGAGAGGCGAGCGGAGGGCGAGAGAGCAAGGGAGGAGGTGGAGGAGGTGACGGTAGAGGCGCGGGTGGGGGAGGAGGCGGTCGTGCTGCACCTGGAGGCAGTGGAGGGACAGCAGCAGCAGCAGCAGCCGGGACAGGCTGACCCAGCACCGTCTGTGTGTTTCGACCACAGTCAGGAATCAGCGTCACGTCTGTTGCACTGCCTTGGCCCGTGATCTGCTGGCCCGATTCCCTGCCATGGTCCCGGTCCCGTCATGTCTGTTTGTGGCTTTTTTTGACCACGGGGTGGTTGTTTGGTTCACGCCCGCTGGGAATCCACTGTGGTGAATCGGGACCGCGAAACGTCTGAAATCACCCTAAGCAGGGCCAGCCTTACCACATGGTGACCTGGGCTGACCCCAGGCCCCACTATGTTCTCTACTTCCAGAGGCCCCACAATGAACCCCATTTTCAACAGGGCACGGTGCAGGTGCCCCACTCCCTCCCAGAGGAGCCTCAGACACAACCACCTCTATGGGCCTGTGAAGGCTACCTCTGAGAGGGCTGAGCCAAAAGGAAAGGGGTGAAGCCAACAAGGACCCTGCATTCTATCTTCACCTTGGGTCCTGAAAATTCTAAGGCTGGCCCTGAGTCTAAGAGCTGAATCCTGGTCTTACTGAAGTCAGTGTCAAAATTATTGCGTTAAATGAAAGCTGGATTGGACCCCAGCCTGGAACTGGAGCAGAGTTATATGCCTCTGAACGTATAGTCATTTAATGACTTTGTGGTATGACCCTTGCGGCCGGCTGGGGACGCCCGACTCGAAGTCCCCTGGGTTTCCCAGGTGGCAACAATAGGGAGGACGTTCTCAGTGACCGCACCCAGACTGTGGAATTCCCTCCTGACGGAGGCCCACTTGGCCTCTGACCTCTGACCTCCCTTCCTTTCAGAGACAGTGTAAGACCTGGCTGTTCTGCCAAACCTTTGGGGAGGGAGATGGGGAGGTGGGTGGGGGGAGGGATTTGATTTGATTTCCACTCTTTTAGTATTTTATGGTTTTAATAATATGGTTTTAATAAATTTTTGAACTGGTATTTTGTTATTTTGGTTTTATTGGAATAATTGTTGTACGTCGCCCCGAGCTGCTATTGTGCAAGAGGGTGCGGGATAAAATATCCTGAAATAAATAAATAAATAAATGTAACTGACTTGGGTCGCAATTTGAAAACCATGGGGTTTTAATGGGATTACTCAGGAGTAAGTGATTTGTGGACCACAGCCAAAGCGATGTAAACATTTGTGAAATTCTGAGCTCGACTGTGAAATGGAGGGGATTTTTTGTGACGCGTGCAGGAAATAGCTCTTTTTGCATACACAGTATTTAAAAATGGTGACTCTGTGGATGCTTGTAATTAAAGGTCTTTTCCCAGGTACATTATATTAACTTCTTTTGTGAGAGTGTGCAAGCTTGCACACTACACACTGCTCCTTTGCACGTGTCACTTTAAATCTTGCATGCAGTTGCCAAAAGCAGCTTGTCCTATCCAGAAAAATGGCCTATTGCTAAGTCACTCTTTGAATTTGTTTTGAAATGGTCCAGTGAAAGCCATTGCCTTAGCTACTTTGTCTCTAGTCTGTCTCGTGCTTGGAGAGCACCACAGCAATGACACGCTAAACATTTTACCAGTGGGCCTGCTTTCAAGTTTTGGAACAAAGCACAGGGCAAGGTCCAGGAAACGCTAGGAGTGTGATCCTGCCTCCACTGAAGTCAATAGGAGTTTTGCTTTTGACTTCAGTGAAGGCAGGATCGCCCTCCGGAACTTTGTTACCATTGTACTCACTGAGGCAGTAATAGCTTTACTTGCTGCATGCCCTTCGTATAGCTATTAAACGGCTGAGAACTATTTCGTTGCAAGGATGCTCTGGCCACACCTTAACACTTTTTCACACACTTCACTACATTACCTGGGAAGTCTTTCATGCTAGGAGCATCCACAGACAGGGCTGGCCTTAGAATTTGCAGGGTCCAGAGAGTAGATAAAATGTGGGGCCCCTGAAGGGCCCTAGAGGTGGTCATGTTTGGGAGAGAGTAGGGCCCCCGCGTCCAAAGACCCGGGCTCTAGGAAGTCCTCCCAGGTCACCCTGTGGTAAGGCTGGCCTTGTCCACAGATGTTTGCACTATTTGCACTAGCATAAAGCTGCCACAGGGAGAGCTGAGAGGATCTAGCTTCCAATTTTTAGTAGTTTTATATTTTATTATGAACACTTTGGATTGGACCAAGTACCCAGTGCTTTGTAGCCTTTATTCAAGAGGTAAAGTTGGGTTGAATGTCTCAATTTATATATTCTTTTATGGGACAACGATATCTATGTTGAATTGATAACATCCGTACGACCTCAGCCCCACATTGCTTTGCTGGCCTACCACGGCCTTTCAGCAGGAATCTGTTGATTTATTTTTTATTTATTTATTCAGATTTATACCCTGCTGTTTCTCTAAGGCTCAGGGTAGCTTACAGAATATAAGAACACATACAAATATATAAAATCCACCCAAGACTCCACCCAGTCCCTCAAAAAAAACAACCACCCAGCTCCTATCCCCACCTGCCAAACACTTGGCCAAAAAGAAAGGTCTTACATTGCCCTTGGAAAAGATGTGCATGTGTAATAACGTCACAGTTGGCCTCTGGAAACTGCTTTACATCAGTTTGGAAAAGAAGAACACTGCTTCCTGCCATACAAGTTATAAGAAAAGCAAGAATAAAAAACACCTTGCATTCATCAAAGGGATTAAACTGATGAGTGCAGCACCTGAAACAACTTTTCCCTACCACCTACAGCCCTGAGACTAGAACAGGAAGAAAGTTCTCATATGTAAATAAACGAGTTCAGTTCTTTCTTGATTCCCCCTCGTGGTCAGCCAGAAGCCTTAACCAAAGCAATACTCCTGTGAAAACTCCATGCTTTATATTTTTTACTTCCCCTGACTCCTTTATTAAATGCTCTTGTGCACTAAATGAGCGTGTGTCAGAGGTGCAGTATTTCACAGACCTGTGGGTCACTGCCTGATTTCACACTGCATCTAGATATTAAAAGTCCCCTTTACTATCAATAGCGGGAGGAAAAAATGAACAACCAAAGCCAGTTTTCTGAGCGGATATTCTCTGAGTATTTGTTTTATGTTGATGACAATAATGTAACCCTTTTTTCTATTGTCTTTGGTAAAGACTTGTTTTAATCATAAGCTGTCATATGAGACCTGCCTAGTGCCCTATTGATATTTCTTCTGCACTCAGTGTAAAGCCAGTACCCTATTTTACATACAACTAAAGGGAAAAAAATCCAGCATTACCTAAGAAAACGCTAACACTGTTCCAGATAAAATATACTGTAGTGAAGCTGGAAAGTGCATGCAAAGCAAGCTGCATTATTAGAATGTTTAAATATTAATTATACCGCTGTGTAGTAAAGATGATCAACTAGGAGTGTCAACGAATTTTCTAAAAGCTGCAATGTTGAATTTCATCTAAACTTCTATTATAAAGCAAAAACTAAAAGACCAGCAAGTTTAGTCTACTCTAGTCTGTTTATTTTTATTGGTTTCTGCATAAATTTTTTTAACATAAACCAACTTTAATCCCTTTGCTGTAATCTCTGTCAGTGGAACTCCAATCACACATCATAAAATTCCTATAATTCTTCAAAGCAATGGAGTTGGAAAAGAGAAATACTTGGACACTTCGGAACAAATGCCAAACTACAAGGTCCAGCCAATTACATTTAACTCTTGCAAGCCCATTTTGCATACAAGCCACAGATGTAAATCTGAATGTATCCCTCTGCACGCACACACATACACGTTTAGCTTTTCCCTCAAACAGTTATTTCTTCTGCAAACAGCCTTCAGCTGCTCAGTAGTGAGCCAGTTCTATTGTGTGAAAAATACTGTTCAGGTGGTACCTAGCTCTAGTATGTGAGGGAGGCTAGGGAGACAGATGGGCAGACAGATGTACAATGCTACATAAAAGCAGAAAGACTTATATTATCTTATATGAAAAAGCCTTAAGTGACGGAGCTCAAGCAGCAGGAAAATGGACCCAGCTGTGGGAAGCAAAGAGTTAAGTTAAAAACGACTGTCATTTCTTTCCCTGCTAGAAGCTATTGCATCCTTAGATATTTTTTTTAGTACAAGCCACAAGACTCAAGCAAGGAGAATCACTTTGAGATTCTTAAGAGAAGACAAAGAAATAGTGTGTATTGAGACTCTTAGGCTTCATTCCGTCACTCATGGATGCTCTGCCAGGATTTCCCACCTGAGACAGATTGCGACGCATGTTCGAATCACTCATGCACAAGAAGCAATACACAAGTTCAGTGTAAAGCCACTTTAAAAGCTCATCGGGTGCATACTTTACTTGTACAAAATACCTTATTCATGATGGAGCAGTGAGGTCCTAGGTAATTACTTGAATCAAGGTGGCCTCAGAAGTGTTTAAATCTACAAGGACACTTAGAGCATGAATAATGCAAAATAATTTGCATCTAAATTTTTTAAGTGTTCTTTATTCAAAAACTAAAATGCAGTTCCGATTAAAGTTTGATGAGTGAAAGCTGAGCACTTCATACCCACTGTGAAACGTCTCCTATTTGTGGAAATTATTTCAGACAGTGGGAAAGGGACAAAAGAGATCAAAAAAAAGTTGGTGATTAAGCTGCAGTACTTTTAAGCCATCCCTATTTTATGATATTTGGTGACTAGCAAGTTAATTTCAGAACTTGCTGATCTGATCCATGTCTGAGTTTCATCCCTTTCAAGCGACCACAATGAAAGCAAACATCTAGTCATTAGCTGAGCAAAATAACTATTCTTTTGCATTTGATGATAATGCTAAGCAACTCTTGTCTCTGCAATTTGCACAATATCTTGTACTGCAATCCATATTCCCTCCTCTCTGTCCTTTGGAAAGCTCTATATGCAAGAAAAATAACGTAACTGTCTATAATTGCACGAGTTCATAAGACAGTAGTTTGCATTTCACCACTAGGAAACCTATTGTGTAAATGTGGTCTTTCTTTGTAAAAATAAATAAATTTTAAAAATTGGCCATTGACAGCATAAGCTGCAATGCAAATCATCAGTCCAGTGCTCTATTGGACTGTATTTGTATTTTAGAATGTGTTGAGCAACTGTGATAAAATTTGTTAAAGGGGAAGGGCAACTAGACACATGTTGCCTAATGTGTTTTCACTGTTTTCTGAAAATTCTGCCCTTCATTGCCTGTGCTGGAGGTAGGAGAGAACAAGTGGGGGGGGGGGGGTAGGGGGGAAGCATGTCAGATATAGCAGATTTCCCAATCAAATGTCAATGATCATGTCATTAAATGGTCATAATTCATTATTTTTTTGCCAACACTCTAACCTGCCCATCTCATTCCAATTAGCCATTTCAGAATGTACAAGAAACAAGATGTTCTAAGGAAACATCTCAGAAGGGTTTTAAAGAAGTAAGTATGAATTTCCTGAGTTGCATTTTCCATGTAGGGAAGTACCTCTTGTGTCTAGCATTGGAATTAAATGGCTCATACAACAAATACCTCATACTTGGAGAATGGGACCTTTTCATAAAAGCGAAGGCACATCTGTCCAAAGGAACTGGGTTTTGTTTGGGAGGGGGGCTTATTTCTCAGGACAAGCAGCTGGTATTTCAGGTAGGGAAAGTCTCCTGGATTCCAACAGGTTAGGGCAAAAAAAATTGACAGACACTTGCAGTGTCTCGTTGCAAGTCCCTAAACTTTACAGGCCCCTTTGCAAAGGAAAATCATTTTCCTGCTGCCACCCTAATAAAGGATAAAGACTTCCAAGTTATTACAGGTTTGAAAACTGGTTACCACTTTATTGGACTTTCAGATGGGTGTGCTCGCCACGCTTTCTTACGGAGACTATATGCTATGTTTTCTTGGATTTTGAACAATGAGAACATTTTTTAACTGGCTGAACAAAGATTTCCCCAGCAACAGACCCCCTGCTCAGCAGGTCACCTATCCTTGCGACAGTTTTTCTTTTCCCACGCTAACCCTAGGGCTCATTTGCATAAGGTCTCTGTTGTGACAATTAGTTTCAGGTGAGCTGATTTCTATGAAGCTTGCCTGAGACGATACACAAGCTCTGGGCCTCCCTGATCCTGGCCCTAATTGCGACTGACTGGCACCAGACACAATCACCCTCTTGATTCAGCAAATTGTCCTGCAAGTAGCTTGTTGTGACCCCACAAGGCACAAATCATATCATGTCAGCCCAGCATAGTAAACAGTGAATAAAGTAAATTCAAAAAGGGCTTCATAATAGTGCCTTCATCTTTTAGCAACAGCGGACAGGGTGAATACAAATTAATGCTCTATGATATCTGGGTGCTTGTGGAAGAGCTATTATTGCCCAGCCTGAAACGCTTATTTTATCTGAATTTTTCAATTTTTAATTTTAATTTTTCTTGCGTTCTGCCTTGCAAAAATAAGATGTTCCGTTAGCACTGTCACCTGGGAGAAATTCCCCAGGTGGATTACGAAACTGGTTTTAACATTTCTCTTAGCTTCGTTGTTGTGGAAATAAGCAATGTGCCCTTTTCTCATCTCAGAAGCTACAGGATACATGAATATGCACATTAGCAGGGTTCCCAGTAGTCTCTGCAAACCTGAAAAAGCAGTCAAAGCCAATGAAATCTCACCTCTGCGCATAGTAACAAAAGTCATGAGAGAAGTTTTCTCCTAATGCTCGGAAGCCAGGAGAAGGGCAACGGAGTGATTTAGCATCAACAGAGGCTTTGCTGAGGCAGAGGGGCAGTCTTCCCAAATGCACTTCTCACCACAATTTGGCTGAGTGCTGAAGCAAACGTTTTTTGTTTTTTGTCCACCAGTTCTGCTTGGTAAAGGCCATTGCTTTGCAAGCTACGGATCTTTGTAGATCTAGGGCTAAATCCTGCTCTCTTTATTCATGTAAAACTCCCATTGATTCCAATCCAGGATTTGATCTAAATTGTCTGTTTAGATCAAGCAAATAAAACAACAACAACCACCACCGTTTGAGACACGCAGGGACAAAAATGGGACTAAATAACACAAAAAAGGAAAGAGATTCAAAGTTAACAACAAGACCACTAACCCTGAAATAAGTACTTTGTGGATCAGGGCCCATATTTATTTATTTCATTATATTTCTGTCCCGCACCGTCCTGCCAATGACAGCTTGGGGCGGCTCACAAATGACAAAATTTAAAATACACATAAAATATAAATTCAAAGTATTAAATCCATATAAATACTAATCAAATAATAATAAAACATCCAATAACAGAAAGTGGAGTTAAAAGACCTATCCCCCTAACCGACCCCCCACCCTCACCCGTCTCCCTCACCGAAAGCCTGGAGGAACAGTCAGGTCTTACATTGTCTTTGGAAAGAGGGGAGGTCTGGGGCCAGGCGGACCTCGGTTGGGAGGGAGTTCCACAGCCTAGGTACGGCCACTGAGAACACCCTTCCCATGGTCACTACCCGAGAAACTTGTGGGACCTCAAGTTGGGTGCCCCCAGATGACCTCAGGGGCTGCTCCAGGATGTGGGGGAGGGGGGAGGGTTGAGGCGGTCCGACAGGTAGGCAGGGCCCAAGGTGTATAGGGCTTTACTGGTCAAAACCAACACTTTGAATGAGGCCCGGAAGACTATAGGCAGCCAGTGGAGAGAGCAGAGCACTGGTGTAATGTGCTCATGATGACCTGTCCCCGAGAGGAGATGGGCCACAGTATTCTGCACCAGTTGCTGTCTCTGTATCGTCGCCAAGGGTATAGCCCCACATAGAGTGTGTTGCAATAGTCCAATCTTGAGGTGATGAAAGCACGGATGATGGTGGCCAGGTCAGAGTCCAAGACATAGGGCCGAAGCTGTCGCACTCCTCACAGCCGCTGCCTGGACATCCAGGCAAAGCTGCGAATCAAGGAGCACCCCCAGACTACAGACCTGAGGGACCAAAGGAGAGCAAACCCCATCAATGACAGGGGTCACCACTCCCTCAGCCCCACCCACCAGCATCACCTCCATCTTGTCAGGATTCAGCTTCAGCCGGCTTGCCCTCATTCAGTCCCCCGCAGCTGTAAAACACCACGTAAATGCTGAGACTGCCGGGCCTGGATCTGCTGAAAAGGAGAGGTAAAGTTGGGTGTCATCAGCATATTGATGACAACGTACACCGAACCCTCTCACGACCTTGCCCAAAGGCTGCATGTACACATTGAACAGGAGAGGGGACAGAATGGAACCTTGCAGGACTCCACATGTGAGGTCGGGGAGATGACAATCACACCCCAAGCACCACCAGCCGCTAAGTTCTCCCAGCCAGGAAAAAGCGGAACCATTCAAAACAATTCTGCCCACCCTAGCATGGTCCCACAACATCTCATGGTCAATGGTATCAAATGCAGCCGACAGATCTAACTAGATCAAAGGACTTGAAAGGGGACAATCTGCCCTGATCTAACTCATGACACAAGTCATTGATCAAGGCCACAAGTGTATTCTCAGTGCCAACACCCAGACAAAAGCTGGACTGTGAGGGATCCAGAAAATGGACACAATCCAGGTGCCCCTGAAGCTGCTGAGCCACCATCCATTGAATAACCTTCCCTAAAAAGCGAAGGTTAGAGATTGGCCTATAGCTGGCGAGGGAGTCGGCTGATGTTTTTTTGAGCAGAGGCCGCACCACCACCTCTTTGAGGCAGCCTGACACTCTGCCCTCCCTGAGGGAGGCACTGACCACCCCCGCCAGACCAGTCAGGACAGGCAAGGGTCTAGTTCACAACAGGTGGCTCTAACCACCACAAGGACATCTGCCACATCATCAAGTGACACCCACCAAAACTGATCCCATAAAACAGGACAAGGTGGGGCTTCCATGACCTCTGGCTCTCCTACTGCAGCAGGTGCGGTGTCAAAGTCATGGTAAATTCAAGCAATTGTATCCACAAAAAAGTCGACAAACATGTCACAGAGAGCACTAGAAGATTCCAATTCCAGGCAGAGGGAGGCCAGACTAACCAGTCCCTCACACCACCTGGAAAAACTCAGCTGGACACGACTTTGTTGATGCTATGAGGGTAGCAAAGAACGTCTTCTTTGTTGCCCACACAGCCACTGCATAGGTTCTTAAACTAACTCTATGCTGCAACTGGTCGACTTCAGTACAAGTACAGCACCACCATTGCTCCAACCACCGCCCTTCATGTTTCATCTGTCACAGATCCTCCGTAAACCAGGGGATCTGTGTTGTCAGCATTCAGGGAGAAGATGCCTAGGAGCCATTCAGTCGATGGCCTCAGTCAGCAAGGTGTTCCAAGCAGACATGCTGGTGGCCAGGGCTGGGGAGAGGGTGCGGGCAATGTGCAGCCTATGAGGCTGATGCACCAGCCCAGAAAAGCTCCAGCCACTGGTCAGAGTTAAGTAGAGTGGGCCACCAGACATGATGGCCCGCTCTACCCCGGTCTGGGGATGGCTTCCATGGACCATGGCAGGGCTTATGCCAGGTTGTGCTTTGGCAGGGAGCCCAGCACACAACCCAGAGTTAATCCTGCCATGGTCCGGGGACAACTCTGCTCCCACCCGTGGTAAGATCTGGAGGTCAGGATCACGCGTGACACCACCATGAGTGATCCTGCTGGAGTAAAGCATGGCCACCATGGTAGCATCTCATGTGAAAATATCCAGAATTGGGCTCAGGGCACATCCCAGGCCAGTCGCCTACCTGCCCTGGGGCAACAGCAGGCCAACATCTGGCAGTGGGCCAACAGATGAATACTGGGTCAATGTGAGCCAACACAGGCCACCATCTCGTCTGTTTTTACCCTGAATTACTTTTGTTTCAGATTTCATGTTATTTTTTATTCTCTTGTAGGGGCCGGATTCTGCAATGGCTGACATTTTGTGCCTAGTCCATGACAAGGGCAAGGGCATGGCTTCACAGGGCATTAGTCAGCACAGAATTTGCATCATGTTTTGCTTTTCAAGATTAGCTTTCATGGGTCTACAAAATGTTATTTCCCACAGGGACTGGAAGTTCTCCTTTGCAGTCACTGAAATCTCAAGAGCGAAGTCAGAATTTGGCAGATATGTTGGGGCACTGAATTCCATGAGGCACAAAGGTGAGATTAGCCCCATTGTAGATATTTATAAAATGATTATTAACTGGATTGGAACAGGATTTTAGCATTGGATCTATTTGAGTCTACTGGGGAAATATGTATTTATACTTGTTATTAAAACAGTGAACAGCAGTATTTGCTCAAAGAAACAGTAAGATATTTTCAACTTTTTTTAAAAAATGTGTTTTTGGGAGATATTTGGCCCTTTTTAAAGGGGCTGTGTTACTGCTGTGGGGGTGGTGCGGGAGGGCGGGTGCATACAGGCGCACACCCATTCCCCCCCCCCGCACTCTCTTGCATGCCCGCGCACGGAACAACCGGTTGATCCATATGAAGGCAATGGATGGAGGTGGATATGGATGCATGTTTCACAGGAGCATGCACGCATACACGCGTGCCCGCCCGCCCACGGCCATGTTCAAATGAGACACACCCACACATGCCCACTGTGTGGGCATAAGTGGTGTATCTTGTGTAAAAAGGGTGATTTATGTTTTTAAAATGTCCTCCGCGCACGTTTGGTAGCTGTATCATAGGTCAGCATCTCAGTTGTTGACACATTCAATTTTCCGTTCTGTTATATGCATGCCAAAACCATCTGAAACTACACTTCTGTTAACTTTGAAATCCTATAACCTGATTATGGGCAAACTGGCCTCTCATGAAATATGGAAGAAGACTTTTAAGAAGTCGTATCTGTGCTGAGATAAGCACCACCCCATTTTAGCATGGGGAAATCTTGGTATCTGATTCTCTCCGCACTACTGCAACTCCATAGAACTTCAATGGTGGCAACCTTGATTTTCCACAATGTGAGATCAGAAAGAAACCTGCCTCTACCTACTTATAGATTGGTTTCTTCCTGTCTTTAATGTTAGTACTGGTTTAACACATAAACCCTTGAAATAACGGTAGTGCAGAGGCTACCTGGTTTAGAGGATCACGACAAAAGAAACACTGCGGAGTTGGTAAAGCCAACACATCTCTCAGAGCAGAGACTTCCCTCCCTGCGCTGGGAGATGATAATGGAATATGGGAATGGGAGTGAAAGGCAAGAGGTCTTCGCTACCTGGAGAGAAAGAAC
Organism: Sphenodon punctatus; assembly: GCA_003113815.1. Taxonomy (NCBI): domain Eukaryota; kingdom Metazoa; phylum Chordata; class Lepidosauria; order Sphenodontia; family Sphenodontidae; genus Sphenodon; species Sphenodon punctatus. The sequence continues at coordinate 2,050,919 of QEPC01006430.1, read as the reverse complement.
ACCAGCTGCCTGACTCCGCTTACTGTCACAGTATCCCCCAATGCGGGATATTTGTGCTGGAGGTGGGGCAGAAATCATTCTCCATTCGACTCCCATCATGTCTCTCACCCCGTCATCCTCCTCAACTAACACTCCCTCTTGGTCCTTTGCCTGCCCTGCCACTTTTATGGCTGCCCTTTGTCATCTTGTCTTTCTCTGAACACTCCTGCCCCAACCATTCCCCTCTTTGCTCTTTCACTGTCCCCCCCCACCCCAAATCAATTGATCACTCTTTGCTTTGCAGCCTCCCTCAACCTTCAGCTGCTTCTTCTGCAGCTTTTCTCCTTTTTGGTGCTTTTGTAACTTTCCCCCCTTCCACTGGCCAGTCCCCCTCGGCCAGGTGGCTCTATTCCCTAGACCCTCCCCTACACTCAGAGCATCTTGTTGAGTTTATCCCTCTCTTCATCCTCTTTGCAACCTTTCTGTCCCCAGCAGTCCCACTATCCACTTCCTTTTGTATCCCTCTCCCCCAGAGTTACTTGAGTCCATTTTAATCTCCTTGCTGGTTCCCTTCTTTGCTCCTGCTCTCTCTGAAGCATTTCTTCTTCTGGTTACACTTCTCCTCCTCCTCTTCTTTTGGCCAGTAGTTTTACTTCCTGCAAAGTTTGTCTCTTTCTGATGGTTCCATATCCTCGTCTCCCCTCTGTCCCTGCTGCTGCTTCTCTCTCTGGTGTTATGGCTCTCACACAGCAGCTTGCATGCCCTACCTTCTTCTCTCACTTTTTCCCTCAAGGAAAGACCTATTATGACTGAGAATCCAATGACCAGTTAGAATGGACACTGGGCAAATCCCTGGATAAGACAAAGAAGGAGTTCTGGAGATTCAGTGGAGGACACTCTTCTGTCTGGCTCAATGCTCAGTGGCACCTACACAGCATAATGTAGGTGCCATCCTTTGGATGGGCTATACTTAAAATCTTTTGGCTTACTATAGATTCTATAATATTTGTGCAGTAGTACAAGTGTTAGCCCTGGCTAAGTTCTGGCTCAGATAATTATCTGATTTCCCTTTCCAATTCAATTAGCTACACTATTCTTGTTCAATTCCTGTCCTAAACAGCTGGATAATGCTGCTGATTAATGCTGTCATGTATGTTTTTGTTTAACCTCAAAACTTCTGAAGTGGCTACATTTCAAAAACAGATGGAATAACTTCTGCCTCTAGTATGTATTTTTTGTTTGCAGAAGTTATGTGGGATAGTTATAAATGAATGCTATTAAGGTACATTACCCTTAAGGCATTATTTGCTTATTCTAATTACAAAATGCATGAGATTTTTGTCTTATCCAGTGACCACTGCATTGGCCTTTTCTTCCCCTTTGTGACAGGAACCCTGCTGGTCCAGTCAACTTAGTGCAGCAACTTGACATTGAACTTTGACCTTCATCAACTCTCCCTCCAATATGATGCAAACCTTTTGGATTTTTAAGTAAGTAAACAGTTGATTCTGGCAAAAAAATAACTTTTCCCTAAAGGGACATGTTTGTGAAACTATGCCAGGCAAAGGGGAAAAACAAAAATTGGCCTGGTCATGAAACTGTCAAAGCACAATTTTAACATGTTTTGCTGTATGTGCAATTTTTCTCTCCACGGCTTCTTTTGAGAGCAGTAGCCGATTCTACATTCCTAATACAAAGTCAACGGGTGCAAAGGGATTGTAGGAGAAGTTTAGATAAGTAAACAGAGTAGCCAGTAGAAAGAATGAGAAAAAATGAAGCAACGGCTGGGAAACCTTTTTATAAATTTGGTTTTTACTTTTTAGGATAAAATTCACCCTCAAAACTGGGCTTAATTGAGATTTAAATGATACATAGGCCTGTGCATATGGGGAGAATTCACCTTCCATAAGTATATACATTTCTTTAATTTTATTCTCTCTCTCTCTCTCTCTCTAATGTATATTTAAATCCCAAACTCTCTTGATCATAGTTTTGATTACAAACTTCACTTTCACCAAAAACAGCAATGACAATGATCTTTAATATAATAATATATTTTCCCAAATGCCTCGGGTTTTTTTTTTCATTCCAGCAACTGAAACAGAGACAATTCTTTGTATGTTGAAATGTGTAATTATCATGTATCCAAAAGGGAGGGTGTAATTTTCACATCTGATTACAAGGGAAGAGTGTAAGAGAAGCTGCCTCGGTAAACTTACACTTGTTTACAGAGAGCAATACCTTTGATATTAAAAACGCCAAACATGCAAAACACTGGAAAAAATCAAAATTGTCATGCAGTAAAACTAAACAAAAAAAACCTAAGCATTTTTCTTGGCATGGCTACAAATGAAAAGTCAATTCTTCTGAACTTGTACTGGCCTACTTACTTCAGATGTTTGCTAAGAAGACTTAAAAATTGTTTTTGCACAGTGTGCTGTACTTGTTGTGTTGGAGGTTAAGAAGTTAAAGCTCCAGCTTTCATTTAAAAAGGGAACTTCAAATGCTTCTGCTGTTTATAGCTCTGTTTGGTCAGTTTAAACTAGAGAAATACTTTTCATATTTGACTTCATCTCTACTGAATTAACTTCTTCCAAATATGACTGCATATTTGCTTTCAAGTTGTACGTTAGGGCTTGTTGTTTTTGGGGTTTTTATTTATGTCTCGGCTACCTTCTTTATTTTTTTCTTTTCCTCTCTCTTTCTTCTTTTTTTATTTTTCTGCTGATTTACTTTTGATAAGATGAGTTTCTGCTTACATGAAATAATATTTTTTTTGGTCATGTAGGAGGAGATGCTATCAAGGAAAAGGCGGCAGAGTTACCGTGGCTATCACTTACCAAGGAGATTAAAGATAGGCAGAAAGATCACACAACAGGTAGGATGGGGAAAAAAACAAACCCAAAATCTGCCCAAAGCCAAAAATGATACGAGAAACTATTTAAAATAATAGAAACGTACGATTGCCGAGGAGTCAGTGTAGTATTTTTAGAAAACATCAAAAACTGTCTTTGTGCAGACAAAGAACGTTCAAGTATGATAATCTCATTGCCTTTCCTAAGCAAGAAAGATAAAGAAAAAAATAAAAGAGAAAGAGCAGCAAATTATTTTTAGCATACTGAAAATACATCATTTACTTGTAATATGAATAAAAAGATCAGGTCATTGAAATGTGCAGCAGTAGCCTATTCAGAGGAATCCTGGACAAGAACCTATTTCATATTATAGTGATTTTAAGGTACATGTTACTGGCATTAGGTTTATTTACGGTACTCTATAGTGAAGAAATCCACTTTTGTGGCAAAAAGAAAATTAACCCAGAAAACAGGGATTTTGAAAAATAGGAATGAAATGAAGTGTGGCAGTGATTCCTGTTAAGGGCACGTTTGGTTAAGTAAAAAGGGTGGTTTCTGTCAGGGTCCACGGGCTGGACACAGAGAGTCAGTGCAGGAGGAGGTCCAGGGGAACATGGTGGGAGAGTTGGTGCAGAATTAGGTCCGGAGAGGTGGTGCAGGATTGGGATTCCAGATTTCCATGGGTCACAGCAAGGATTGGCACATGGACCAAGGGGCAGGAGTGGGTTAGACAAGGCAGAGCTAGTGCTGGGCAGAGGGGGCTCCCTGGGCAGCCATGTTGGGGGTGCATCCTGCAGTTTCTGGGCCCGCATCGAAGCAAATGCCGACATTTAGTATCCCAGCAGCAAGACTTGCCGGCGGAATCTGAAGGATTGGGTTCTAGAAGATAGGGTTAGAAGGGCTAGCCTTCATCTGGCCCAAAGGATACACTAGGTTCAGGGAGTTCAGAGCCAGTCCAAGGTGTGTGGTGATACGAGGAGGAGACACAGAAGGTAACAACAGGAAGACACATCAGGAACCAGGAAGTGACTGATGATCCACCCAGTTTACTGTGGCTACTGGCTGGCCTTTACAGGTCAGCAGTTAATCAGGAAGCTGGGGGCGTGCAGCAAGGCTGAGGAGGGGTGTGGCTTGATTGGTGCTGAGGGAGGTCTTATGGCCAATAGTGTGCCCTAGCCAGTGGGAATTGGTAGCACGGCAGTCAACTGCTGCACCCAGGCTCCCCAGAGTGCCGGTTCGAGCCCAGGTCCTTACAATTTCTTCCTGTGTTGGAAATCTCAGACACTAGTGGTCCCAACAGAAATTTAGTCCTATTTGGAGCTTAACATTAATCATTCATTTGCCAGGATTATGATAAAAATGTATTTGTGTTATAGAAAATCAAAGATAAATATACTTGTCTATACAGTCACCAGCTGAATGTGTGTGTGTGTTTCTGAGTGGGCTCAGGTCAAAACAGTTCTGCCAGTTAAAATTCTAAGGATAGAATTCAGATGTAGAATACTGGTCCTGGCTCATGTGAATGATTGCAATGGACTTTATTCTGCTTCTTTTACTCATGCCGGGAAGAATCTTATTCTGCAAGTAGCTTCATTGCCAAGTAAAGTGCTAATCAATGGCTGAAAACAGACATGACGCTAACCACCCTTTAACCACCCTTGGTGGTTATTTATGCATGTTGCAGGGCTGTATTGGTGCCCTATGCAGCCCTGCAACATGCATAAATGACCACCAAGGGTGGTTAAAGGGTGGTTAGCGTCATGTCTGTTTTCACCCAATGTCTGCAAGGGTGATAGAATCTGACCTAGCAGAACTAGAGTTTGCAGATTAGGCAGTATTTGACCTAGGAACTAGATCCGAACGGGTCCTTCAAATATTCCGAAAATCAGTGAAGCTATGCAGTGAGAATATTGCTAATTTGTGTCTTGAGTGTGTGGATGTGTCTAATGGGAGATGCATTTTTTCCAGCAGTGTGAGTGTACTTAAAACAACAAATTAATGTCTGTGGAACACCAATCAATGTTTAATACACCCCTCATTTTTCACTGAGTTGTTAGAGTACATTTGCGTATATTTTGCACTATTTTAATTTAACCATATTGATCAAACTGAACACTCAATAAGACCCTAGGCACCTTAGGCTTATTAAAATTAGTCAACTTGAAGCGAGTTACCCGAGGAAGTAATGGAAACTGTTCAGGGATTTAAATACAGTGGAACCCACTTAAATAAATACCTGTTAATGAAATAAATCTGTTAAATGAATACATTTTCTCTCAACCAAACGTAAACCATGTGATAACACTCGGGAGGCCCTTTAAGTGAATACCTCTTACATGAGTAAACTAGCTTAAAAGACTCCTGTATCTCTGGGTTCACAAACACACTTTCATTTCCACTCAGTTGATAAATCTAGATAAATGTGTGTCAGCCTTATTAGCTGTGACTGTTGTCATTTCTTCTGGAGTTAAATAGGGGCCTCAAACGTAAGATTTCCCCATGTATTGTATAAGTAAGTAGTACTGTGGTTCTTTTGGTACCTTTCCCATTGGAGATGATCCCTGGGTAAGTATAATTCAGTTGGGCTGTGTCCTTGGCAACTACATGAAGGAAAATAAAAACTCTTTTAATGACTTGGATGTTCATACGTAATGGGGCAGGGGAGGAAACCAGATGTGGTTACCCTTTACAAACAATATGTTTGTCTCTTCAGAAAGTTGTATCATTTCTTTACTGGGGTCGAGATGTGTAATTAAAGTCCCAACTTCCAGGGTTGACTTCCATAGTGATCTGTAACCCCACTCCTTTTGGCATGTGTGTGTGTGTGTGTGTGTGTATATATATATACACACACACACACGGATCAAAAATATGTTAGACAACATCTTTAACTGATTAACCCTGTCTTCCCTCAGAGGGACTGACCTGTGATAGTGGGTTATTTTAGTCACAGAAAGGAGGAAAATGTACCACACAGCAAAGCCTTGCTGTAATGTTAATGAACTGAGCTAAAAACTAGGTATAGAATCTGTAGAGATTTCCGAGACTGTTTATCAGGGGCTGCCTATAAGGGTCTGTGTGTACTAAATTTTTTTCTTCTAACCTAATAAAAGAAATTAGCTCTTTTCCCTAAGCAAAATTCCTATCGTGAATCAGGTTCTGTGCTTGCAACTAGTGTGATATTAGTGGCCAGGTTTCACCCCAGTAAAATTCTAATCTATACTTTGTCTTTTAGAATTAAGAAGAAAATGCATATCAGCAGAATCTCCTCTCTACTTTATTTCATTTATAAATTACGAGAATGATGCTATTATATATTATTAATTTCTGCTGTTCTCCAACTCGGCTGCAGCAGTGAGCTGCGGATGTTGGAGCGGTGTAATTATGTTCTAGTAGGGCAGCCATCCGTTTCCTTTCAAAAATTTACAGGATTCTTAATCACGTTGCTCATTTGGGTGCGCAGTAGCGAGGATGGCGAAACACAAACATGGCACGTTCGTTTACATAGGAACACCTGCTTAGCATGATAGCAGATGTCAGTCAGCAAGCAGAACACAAAAGAAAAATATCAACAACAGCAAACTCGAACCATTTTCAACTTAGTGCAGTAAAATTTCTCCTACAGGAATGAGAATAATGGGGCATTCATAGATCAGAACAGGGACACTGCAACAATCTGGAAAGTCTTGGCGGACACTCCCTGGAGGATGTGTTAAAAAAAATCTAGGCAAACTAAAGGCCATGGGATTCAAACTTGCAAAATATTCTTTACATTTTTATATGGCGCAAGAGCTAAACATCTTGTAGAGATCATCATAAATACTTGGTATTTTTGATATGGACGGTAAAGTTATTATAGTGGTAGAATGCATGGCCCTGTTGCTTTATAGTTAAGGGTTCGTCAGCATTTCCATTGCAACCATTTATTTTCAGGGCTTTATATTTTAGCAATAAAAGTTTATTCTGGGCTGAATCTTGGCTTTGGTCTCTCAGACTAAGTGTGATTTAAAGAAAACAAACACAACAGAATGTATTTTATTAAATAAAATGAGGTTACCGGATGGGAAGAATGAGAGGTTCATAGTTTTCAAATGCCTCTTGTATTGTTTTCCTTTGGAAAGCTACAGTCTTGTTAAGTGAATATGCACGTACTCCTAGTCCTTAAAATGTACTTTTGCATTTGGGTACTAATAAGCTCCACAAATGACATATGTAGTAAGTACTTTTCCTAAGGATTGTTAGTATTCAGAACAAGTCAACTTGTGTGGGTCCGTGCATTAAAGGCTCCCTAAGTATGCATTGACTTGATACTCAGTAATGGCTTCTAAGGAGCCGTTATGTAGTACCGTGTCAATGATCCATGCATTGAGGACTCCCTAAGTACGCATTGACACGATAGACCGTAACGGCTCTGAAGAAGCCGTTACGGTCTATCATGCCAATGATCTGCGGATATTGGCAGTGCCTCCTGCACTTCCATAGAGATTGTAAAAGTCTCTGAAGAAGCTGTTCTGATTTCAGTGGAAGAACCATCAATAAGATCAATGGCAGGGTTTTGTTTTCCCATTTTTTAACCTTATCTTTGTGGAATTTAGTTTTCCTTGTAAAATTTACATGCCTAAAATGTAAAATACTTGCACCTGCCAATGGAGTGACTCTGGATGTACACTGATGTAACCGAGACTAGGACCTGGCCCCAAATATTTAGTTCTGGATCTGTAACTTTAGCTAATGTTGGCAGCTCTATCTCAGGCTGTGATCTTTAACCCACTTACTCTAGAGTAGTCCCACTGAATCTCACAGGGCTTTAATGGGACTACTCTAGAGACAGTGGTTTGTGGTTCACGGCCTCAGTCTTCTCATTTCTAAAATGGGTGTAGTAATGCTCTTCTAATAACAGGGAGTATTGTGAGGCTTCATTCATTAGAGTTTGGAAAGTAATCTTAGATTTTTGGGTGACCCTTGCTCTAGAATTGTAAATTACTCTCATGGTAAATTTGGATGTGCCCTTTTTCTCACCTTCATGCCTCATTGTTACTGTATTATGAGAAGAACTAGTAAGTTTGCATGCCATACATGTTGCAGCTATGCAAAGAGGCAACAGATCAAGACTGAAAAGTCTTACCTCAGAGTTTCCTGGTAGTTTGTGAGTTTGAACCAGAACGAAGACATTATTTTAATGTATCCTACTCTGTGGATTTCACATTACAATTACATCACAATGACATCCTTCTTTTTGGGCTGCTACAAATTTCTATGAAAACATTATGAGACTCATTTTTCATGTGTTTCTAAGCTGACGAAGATTTGACAAAATACGGTGGAACATCTTTGGAAGAGAAGTATTAAGTTTCAAACTAAGTTTTGGCTTCATGCATGTTGTATGCCCATAAAACTGTAATTAGTTACCTTCTAGAGTTTGCATGTGCTGTTTCTGTACTGTTTCCCAGGGAACCTAGACATTTAAATTTTGGAATGAACTGGATATTTTAGTGTTTTAACAGGACTCTAGTAGTGTACGTTTATGAAACACGGGGAATCTATTTCCCTTATATACTACATCTTATATTTAGAATTTTCCTTTAATGTACTTTCTTTTGATCTGATAATCAACATGGCAGAGTTTACTGAATGTCAAAATGACACTGTCACCCTTTTTCTAATCGAAAGACGAGTTGCTTTGGGAATCTTCTGTGAAGATTCAATTGTGGGAAAGAACAGGACATTTGAGAGAGGAGAATGAACAGAAATGAAGACAGCTAGATGAAGGATGCACTAAACTTCCAAGAGGACTGCAGGGAAGACTGTGAAACAGAAAAAGCGGAAAAGCAAGAAAGACAAGAAAATTTTAAAGGAGCACAGGATAGATGAAAATGTTAGAGAACATTGGAAGAGAAGACAGGTGGAGAGTTGGATTGGCTTGAAAGATATCTGAGTGGGGCCAAAGGAAAACCAGGAGGATGCAAGGGTGTGTCCTCATGATCCACTCCTCTAGGTTAACAACTCTTTACCACATTTTAAACTGCCCCCCTAACCCCCTCCCCACACATTGTACTTACAATCAGAGTGGTTAAAATATGGTTAAATGAGGAAATTGTACCACTCATCAAAAGAGTAGTTCAAGTGTGTTTGTTATGCCAGAAGAACTAACACTGGTTGAGGGAGAACACATGAGAGTTTAATTTGTGCAAGGGGTTGCAACCAAGCCAGGGCTCAGACCAGATCCTGTCACTGCTGCTGTTCAGCCACAGCTGGATGGAAAAGCCCCAGCCTCCCTCCGGCAGGGTTAGGGCTGCTCTGGATAGAAAGAGAGGCCGAGTGTTGCTGCAGCTGCACATCAGCTATTTAAATGGCAGGGAGACTGTCCTATCACCCAACAGCTGATCAGTAGCAAGAGCCCCCAGCCCCGGTCCCCATCCAACTTAATCTGGTCCTGAGCAAGGAGTCATGAGACCTGGCAGGGCAGCTCCACCAACCTAGGGTGGCCAATACCTCCCCTTTAAAAGAGGATGCTTATGAAAAATACATGTTGCAGGGCTGCACTGATTTCAGTGTAGTCCTGCAACATGTATTTTTCATAAGCATCCTCTTTTAAAGGGGAGGTATGGCCACCCTACACAAACCTCTCTGAGCCCCCCCTCTCCTCCCCTCCCCCCCCATGTTTCTGGGGTCAAGGGATGGGACATTCAGTGCATATTTGAGCCTGGTCTCTCTGATTTGACAAATTAAGTACTGGAGTACACCTAAGACAGTACTTTGGAGGGCCAGAGATGACTATGTAAAGAAGCAGCCTGAGAGCCAGGGAAGTAAGAGAGAAAGCCCAAAGGCCAAATGTTTCTAAAGTGTCACTGATATGGGATACTTCAGCTCTCCCTTTCCTAACTTGAGATGCTTGGGACCTCGTTTTCAGGAGTGCTGAGCAATTCTACCTCCCATTGACTCCCCAAAGTAGCCACTTCTTAAAAAGCAGCTGTAAAATCAGAAATAAACATTGATCTACAGCAGGAGCAGGACCTTTTCCATCCTAGGGGCCACTTTGAAAATTAGTGCAAGCAAGATCCAGGGGCTGCACAGAATTTGGGGTCAGGAGCCCTTATGGGGTGTGCTCAGGAAGAGAAGGGTCCAGATCCTAGATCTGTGTCCTACCCTTGAGTGCATGCATCCTTCATCTCTGCTCCCTTGCCCTGTGCTCAGGCTTTCAGAGCCTGGGGGTAGGAACTGGATCCAGAGACTGGAAAGGGGCCACATAAAAACTAGCCACAGACCACATTTGGCCCCTGGTCCTGAAGTTCCTCATCTAAAAAGCCACATCAACAGGTAACACAGTATGAATGAAGAAAACAAACAAACAAGAACACATGCTGAAGTCTGGAAACAGGAAACACACTGTGTTATGACTAATATGTGACCTGAACCAAGTGCCATGTGGATGCTAATGGAATTTACATCTTAGATTGAAAAACAGTTGCTCTTTGAACTGCAGAAGAAATCTACAGTGTCTGATAATGCCTTTCCGAATACATCTGCAGGCTTTCGAAGCCATGGTGGGTTGCTTTCCCAGCCTGCAGACCAATAATTGTCTGCCATAAACCTAAACTCCAGTCAACATATCTGCGTATATTGCAGACCAAAGTTGTCTGTGGCAATCCAAACAAAGAACTCAAATTCCAATAAGAAAAAAAAGAAAGAAAGAAAGAAAGAAAAAATTCCGATACCATTTGAAAATGACACAGGCCAGGTTTAATGAGAAATCTCTAATATGATCTCCCAAGTCTCTGACACTTTTACTGTATCAGCAGCATAGGATGAAATCTTGGCTTAAAATACAGGTATGCAGTCTAATGACACCTTCATTTTTTCAGCAGTTGGGATAGGAACAGCTATTATTTTGACTCATATGTCGGTATTAATGAGATCTCTGTATAAGATAATTAAAGGTTTACCAGTTTTCTATAAACTATGCCCGTAAAAGGAAGACTGACACAATGTACTGTTTTGTGTCTTTTTTGGGGGGGGAGGGGGGTGTCAGTGGAAACCAGTCCTTTAAAGGGTACAAATCTCTGAGCAAAGTACATTTTCTAAAATTCTAAGCCTTTTTTTTAGAAAGGTACACAATGCAGGAATACGCAGCTGCAATTTTAAAAAGGCCACTGTTCCTTTAATGCCCAGCTGGTCCTGAGATGTAATAAAATTGACATATTGATTCCTTTGAATTTACAAATGCCTGTTTCATAAACTCCATCTCCAAAGCCTAGGCATCTTTAGAGCACTGTCATTTTTTTTCTCCAAATGGATCAATTATGTGCCCACGTAATCCTGTTACCTGTGAAATCCATGCATACTTCTCCCATTTGCTCCAGTTCCCAGGCGGACAAACTTGCATTATGTACGCATAAACAAACAGAGCATTTCCCTGATATTAGGGATTGTTTTCAAAGTGAAAGGCAATCTCCTGGGTCCTTTACTCAAAAAAACATACATAGTGTGCCTGTTCCTTCAAGTAACCTCACTGCACTATATGTATATTTATTGCACAACACAGCAAATCATTCAAAAAGCATTGTCTGCTACCTTCAATGCACTAGCTGCAGCCAGGAATTGATACTCCTGCAGCTAAATTCTTTCTTTGTTGTGAAAGAAAACTTTTCAAGTTCTTGGTCAGATTTTTTACTTTTTAATCATTGTCCTAGCTATCATTGTCGTCATGATTTTGAATATCTGGGTACTGACCAAAGCTGTAAAATTTGGGGAATAGCTTTTTATTGATAGATTTTAAAGTTTGTTAGTTTCTTCACAATAGGTACGTCTCGGGCATTGCATGCGAACAGACCTACACACAGAGAGCTGACCCTAATCATGGCTGGTCAGTGCCAGGCCTATAAGCACAGATAAATACAAAGAGACCCGAACTGGGACACACACTCCACCTATGCACAAATATACACAAATCTTATCTTCATGGGTTATTACACATCCATACAGATATACATACCTAAATACACACACATACTTTTCTCTTTTATTCTACTTATATAAAGAGATTCTACTTATATAAAAAGATATATATATATATAGATATATATATATATATATACTTTCCTCTTTATGTCTTTCTATGAATTCTTTATAAAGTCCTGTGTATATAAAGTACTGTGTATATACATAGACATGAATTCTTGTTTCATTCTTCCAATCTGTGCTGTATCTGATTCTCTACACTTCACTGGGCATCCAGCAGTTCAGTTACACTACACTTGCACTGTACAATTTGTCTTTCAAAGGTTCCCAAAATTATGAAACATCTTGTCTGCTGCCTGACTTGTTCACCAGCATGCCTCAGTTCGAGGTGCATGCACACATACAGAAAAGACAGCACTAAAAAATAAAATAAAGAAAGAAAGGTTTTACTCTCAGAGCCCTGTCCAAGTGGCCCAGTGCACCACTGCCATTGTTCAGGAGTGGTTTTAAAGATAAATGGCTGCATGTTAACCAGATTTGACATGCTGTACAAATGCAGCCACCTTTGGTCCCATGACACAGCCAAATAGAAAACACAACAAGCAATCCTGGCAAAGATGTCCGACATGAATAAAAGCACAACAATTTGTCACGTAGCTGTTACAAAATGTTTGAGGCTTTGGGGCTTGCCATAGGACAGCAAGGATAAGGCAGCATGCAGAATACGGAAGTAAAAAAACTGGAAGAGTTAAATTTGGAAAAAGCTGTAATAGTTACAAAGAAAATATTTTCCTATGGCTTTTCCAAGGACCAAAATGCCTTGATTAATTAAATCAGGAAACCTGGTGGTTTTGATACATGATCAAAATCTAACATTTACTGTAAAACCATTGATCACTTTATATTTTAGGAATGTGTAAAGTTACCTATCTCCCACCAGATCCCTATAACAGGAACACTTTCATGGTGTTGTGCCGAGAGGTGTAAGTGGTATTTATCGTGGGCCAATTATTTTGTAGTTTACTCACATAAGTACTCCTTAGGCATGCAAGAAGACCAATAATGTTAAACAGACCCATATCTGAGTAAAGATAATAGCATCAATAAGAGAGCAGGATATGGAACCATGTCCTTTTGAAGGTCTGCAAAGTACGGAGGAGAGACAGAAATATTTTGCACTAGGACTGAAATAAATTGAAGTTTCCTCATTGCAAATTGAATTCAAATTTCTTTTTCTTTTAACAGATGTTTGAGTTTGAATTAGACTGAACTGTTTCTGAATTTTTGCTTAAATTTCACCTTTGCTAAATTTGCTACTTTTGATTCTTAACAAAATCAAATAGTTCAGATATCCATTAGTTCACTGAGTTTGATTGGTTCAAGTCAGAACTTTCAATTAAAATTTACTCCTGCAGTCAAATAACATAGGATGTTTTCAAACGTGACAGAGTACCTCCATGCTTTGATCCTGAGGCATGATCTGGCTCTGCCGCCAAACAAACATGCCAGTGGCCAGGGCTTGGGAGGGGGCAGGGAGAGGACAAGGGGATGTGCAGACGTGGTCCCCATGTCCCGCCCCCCCCGCATTGTTCAGCATGGCCCGGCCCCCTCCCTGATGGGCAGGTGTGGCGGCCTATGAAGCTGCCACACCCTCCTGGAAAAGCTCCGGCCACTGACTGGAGTTAGATAGAGCAGGTCATCATACATGACGGCCCACTCTACCTCATTCCGAGAATGGCTTCCCTGGACCGTGGCAGGGCTAACTCTGGGTTGTGCATTAGCAGGGAGTCCAGCACACAACCTGGAGTTAATCCTGCCGCAGTGTGGGAACTATTTGTTTCCACCTGCAGTAAACATCTGGCGAGTGGGAACAAACATGACACCACCATGGGTGGCCACACCAGGGTAAAGCGTGGCCACCCATGGTAGCGTCACGTTTGAAAACACCCATACACTGCGCCATGTGACAACAACTAATCAATCATAATTTATGGAATTATCAAAATAATGAATATCAAATATTCAATTGATTTGGGGCAAATTAAAGAATATTAAATTCAGTACAAATCAACAGTTGCCTTCCCAATCTGGTTAGTGACGTTCATAAATGGGATGCAAATTTTAATTTTGAAGTCTAAAATGTCAATGAAAATTCATATCTGTTTGTATACTTGTTTTCACTTCTATTTATAAACAGTTGGGTGTAGCAGAATATCTACCCTGTGTCTGATCCAAAATCCTTTTACATCAGTGGCTTTTGGCTCACTGCTTTATGAACACTGTATGCTGATGACACTCAGCTCTACCTCTCCTTTTCCATCGACCCAGGCCATGCAGTCTCCTTATTTTCCCAGTGCCTGTCAGCTGTGGGGGTGATGTTGGTGGGCGAAGGCTTGGGGGACCTGGGGGTGGTTGAATCTCCTCTTGTTGGGTGTGTGTGTGTGTCACCCTCCCATGGTCTCTCAAGTACGGAGTCTGGGTGTGCGCCTCGATTTGTGGCTCAGCCTGGAATCTCAGGTTGTGGCTGTGGCGGGGAGTGCGTTTCAGCAGTTACATCTTATCCGGCAGCTTCAGCCGTATCTCTCAGACTCCGACCTCGCCACTGTCCTCCATGCCTTCATCACCTCGAGGCTGGATTACTGCAACGCACTTTACGTGGGGCTGCCTGAGAAGCTAGTTCAGAGGCTGCAGCTGGTGCAGAATGCTGCATCCTGTCTCCTTACGGGGGCGGGCGCAGGGAGCACATGACACCAGTGCTCTGGGCTCTGCACTGGCTGCCTATAAAGCACTGGGCCAGGTTCAAGGTGCTGGTTTTAACCTTTAAAGCCCTTCACGGCCTGGGCCCTGCTTATCTGCGGGACCGCCTCACTCTCCATGTGCCTGTGTGACCCTTGAGATCATCCATGGGAGCCTTTTTGGAGGTTCCCCAGGCGAGGCGGGTGGCCACCAATGTTAGATCTTTTTTGGTGGCCGCCCCTGTGCTGTGGAATTCGCTCCTGGAGGAGACTCGGTTGGCTCCCACTCTGCTGCTATTTCGGCGTGTATGGCTGTTCCGTCAGACTTTTGGCGAGGGGACGGTTTTTCTTTTCCCAGCATATTGTATTTTTAAATTGTTTTAAAATGTTTTTATTCTTTTATTGATTATTGTTGTTCGCTGCCCCGGGCTGCCCTGTGGGCAGGAGGGGCGGGATATAAATTTGACATAAACAAAATAAATAAACTTATATGGTCGTGTTGAAGTCAATGGTAAAATTTCCTTTGGCTTCACTGGGATGAGCAGATTTTGACCCTCTGTTTCTCCTTATCTTGCTCCCAACATGAGATACATTTTGTTTCTAAGCTCTGTATGTAGGAACTTGAAAATAACTTCTAGTCAATTATCAGCATCTCTCCAGTTATTATAGCTTTTGCTCATTCGCTAATGTTTTTCAAAACAAAGATGTATTCTAAATTAGTATAATCAGGTATATAACCCAGTCTAGGAATTTGATTATTTGATAAATAGAGTCATAATTAGCTTTGTCAAATTCCTTAGTAGTTCATTAGTCTATAATGAGACAGCAATAAATAATAATAAGAGGATTACTTGGCAATTCTGAAGCTCTTAAAGACATAGAAAATGGACAATGTAAGCTAATATAGAAATTATTATAGAAATAGTCTAATATTATAGAGAATATTACACTGCCTAAAAGCCACATGAAAGAGGTAAATGCGGTTCCTCCATTTTATAAACAGGGAAACTAAAGTTAGCTGACATTGAAAATTATCTATAATGCCCCATTCTATTCTCACCAACACCTCTTCCTCACTGATGTCGGTCCGCTGATTCCAAACTAATGCTGGCTACAGCAGTAACAGATTCCTGTAGCCTCAGAGAATCAAATCTAGGGTAAAAACAGACATGACGCAGTGACCCACCAAGGACTGCTGTGGCCTGGGACCCACTAGCATGTCCGTTTATGTGTGGCTAGTCCAGGCTGTCAACCACACAGGCCAATGCGAGCTAGCACATCTGTTTGGCCTCACCATACCCATCTTGGGAGGGGGGCCGCCATAGTCAAGTGTCATGCCTGGTTGCCATGTCTGTCTGTCATGGCGGGGTGGGTGCTGTGATAAGGGCCGGGGCAGCCACCCACCCATTTGTTTAGCTCCCCACCCTTCCTGGGCCATGCAGGCAGTGGGACGGCTCTCCAGCTGTGGGCACATTTGTTTGGTGCCCCTCCCTGACCTGGGCCATGTCAGCTGTGGTTTCCCACCACAAGCCGGGCCAGGAAGCCACTGCGCCAAACACACAACTGTTTTTACCCCTAGAGCCTAGATCTCCTCTCTAAATGTTCTGTAAGCAATCCATATTGTCTGACTTGCATATACCCTCCCAACGTGTACTAACTACAAGGTGGATGGCAGAGAACTAGCAAGTTAAACAGCTAGCTAGAGTTGATCTAAAGTTGCAAAAAGGGGGGGGGGGGGGGGGGATGAACACCTCTGAGAAAAGTTAACTGTTGTATTAGAGACAGACTAATAGAATGATATGTAATAGTTAAGTACTGTAATTAATTACATGGGTAACAAAGTCCTTATAGGTACAGGCTACCTTAGTTTAATTTAACTGTGTGAAGCTTGGTAGCTGCCACTGCAACTCAATAACCAATACATTGTATTTCCCTGTATGAATATCCAAATATTGCCCCTTCTGTACATCAGTCAAACAGTCCGCCTTCAAACTTCTTCTTAAACATGCTTATTTATTACTATAAATAACAGTTTGTCCTAGCGTCTGACAATAATGCAGTGATTGTTCAAAGATGTTGTTTATTAACTGTATCATTACACGCATAGATCCAGTTTTCTAAAGATTACACTAAACAATATTCTGTTGCTGCCTGCGAAGTTTGATTTTAGGTATTTGTGTCCAAGAAGAATATAGTTTAGTTAGAAATTAACACTGAAGGTTGTTTAAGTCAAAGTTTATGAAAAGCACCAAAATACCAGTAAGCACAGTTCATCTAAGGAAAAAGATCTCTATATACATAACCTAGTTAATAGTTCTTTAATAGTCCTGGGATAAAATATTAAGTACATATTTAAAGGAAGAGGTTTTAAAGAAAATACCGGTTCTTTTGAGACTTTTTAGTGCACTGCATTAATTTTAAGCAAGAAATCATAATGATCTCTGTGTCACATTAGCATTTCCTTTGCTTTGCAGTATCTGATCAGTTCTATTGAAACTCAGCACAGGTTACTCTTTTTTCTTTTTTTTCTTCTTTTTCTTTTCTTTCTTTTTTTTTTATACAAGAGAGTGGAGGGCTCAGCCTCATTTAAGACCATATTGCATTTGAAGAGAGTCAATATTTTTGGCCTTAGTAAAGGTTGTAAGCCAGGTGCATACATAAACTCTACTCTCTCTCTCTCTCTCTCGCGTGCACACACACACACACACACACACACACACACACGCAGTGGTATTGCTTTCAGAAAGTGCAAAACTGATATGTCATGCCATCTCCTAGCAGCATTTGTTCAGCATTTGCTGGAAACAGGAGAAAAGAGATACCGACTACATGGACTGATTTTCAAATTACCTCAATATTTTGAAAACATTTTCACCTGCATGCTGAGAATGCTAAGAATGGGAAGAAGGCAATTGTACATTTGCACAGCCTCCACTGCATTCATTTATAAATTACCTCATCACTGACTGAAATTAACACTGATTCTTACAGGCAATTTCTCAATTTCCAATCCTAATTACATTTTTTTTACTTTTAAATTCTGTACCACCTGTTTTGGGCAAGACATCTTAGGCAGCGCGACCGCATTTAATCACAATTTTAATTAACCGCCCTGTAGATGTGAAAAAGAAGCAATTATAATGTAGATGAATGATGATTTTTCTGCATTAAATTGTTTTGTTTCCCTGGTATGTTGATTGTAACACATCACACAAATACAGTAACTGTACAATTTTTTTTCTATTGTAATTTAGTAATTGTTTTTGGAAAACCAGTTTGAGAATGAGTGACTTCATCTGTTTACAAATTGATTGATACTGTTAACTCACTGATTGCTGCAGCACACATTTTGTATTGCACAGTCTAGCATAAAATATAATTAGGCAGGCATAGACTTTGCAGCACCATTTTGGAATCTGAAAATCAACTGTAACTGAAGTATGTTTTCCTTGAGCATACTAGTATCAGTTGGGGCTGATGATACGATCATCAAAAAACAATGGGCTTTCTGATGCTACCACTGGTAGAAACCCTTGGATATAATCTGATAGTGTGATAGAGTAAGTTTTTTGAATTGTGCAGTAGCAGACCTGGGAGCTGAAGGCTGACAAGTCAAAAACTTGCACAACTCACTCAGATCAATATCACAGGGAGCGTACAAAAGATGGAAAGAAACAATGATGGGGTGTGTGTGTGTGTGTGTGTGGAGGGGGAGTGCCAGAGCTTATAAAATCAAGGATTTGTTCCTGATACACAGACAAAATGCACTAGTGTGTTGCACGCACTGGCTATCTCACAAACTCAGCTTGCAGATATGGATCTCTAAGATATATATCCTTCCATATATATATATATATATATATATATATATATATATACATACAACTATATATATATATATATATATATATATATATATATATATATATATATATAAAACTTTCTCAGTGAGCATTTCAGAGGGAAAGAGCAGAGGGAAAGAGCAGATGTGCAGTTTCAGCAACACCTGTGTCTTTGAAACCAACGCTGAACAGCGACTAAGCAGCAGACAGAACTTTGCTTACAGTCCTGAAACCTTAAAATCCTGCCTTTCGGTGAGGGGTTTCCTTCCCTAAAGGGTGAAGGCCACCGCACAGCACTGAGTTCCTATATAAAATGCACTCTCTTGCTGTAGCTGAGCCCCGCTGACTCACACTTAGGGGGGCTGCTTCTTGTGGTTTGGCCCTGAGATTCCATTTTGGCCAACGGGAGTTTCAGGGTCAAACCACAAAAAGTGGTGACCCTACTAGCACTACATTCTTATATAAAAGGTGCACAATGTTAAGGCTCCAGGACTGTTATTCTAATCTCCCATGATACCTTGGTGTGGTTATCTTTGTTGAGCAAAGTGGCCAAAAGTGAGTGTAAACTTACACAAAGAACCCTAGCTCAGTGGCATCAGCTCTCTCCATTGTAGCTCCCTTCTCCTTCGATCCTCGTGCTGCGAGGGCCCTAGCCTTGAGAGCTTTGAAAGAGGTGAAAGGGCATGTCATCCTGCATAACATCCTGTAGCAGTCAGGCTTATGATGTCATGGGCAGCAGATGAGAAACAGGGAAAGTTACAACCAGCTGAGACAATAAATCTATTGGCCCCGTTGGAGTCAAGGAGAGTTTTACCCTTATCATCAACGGGAGTGGGATCAGGTGCATTGCTGGGATATTGTTAGGGATCCTAGATCTTCTCTTCCTCTCATCTGTCTGTTTTCTAAATATTTGCTAATAAAGTATTAATAGGAAACATAAAAATCAACACCCAGGTTCATTCTGAATGTTTAGTAAGAAACCATCTCATCAATACATAAAAGGGCTTATTATCTCACTGTGAAGGAGATTTACATGTGTAACTCCCACTACCTCTTATGGGACTTAAGCATGTAAATCTCTTGAGCATCTAGCGGAGAACAGACCAACAAGGTCTCCAGATCTATACTGGAGATATACTATACTAGGTGTAAGTCCCTTTCATTTATAAAAACGATGCAAAAATTAGCCATTCAAGCTTACTCTTGCAAGCAATCCCTCTGCATAGATCACCCAACTTGCTTGTTTGAAGCAGTTGATGTAAATGCACACTGAGAAAAGGTATCACAGAAGGCAAGCCCATTCATTTCCGTTAGTAAAACTGTCATAGCTGAAAGGTAGCAGACTAAGGGGCAGGTAGGAAAATTGTACAGGATTTTGCCCAGCAGATTAAATTTGAGATTTAGGCTCCAGATTGAACTGTTAGAAGGAATACTTTCATTTTATTGAGAATTCCTCCTCCTCCTCCTCCTCCCCCACTCCTGCTTACAGCCCTCAAGGAAAACACCATGCTTTACAGAAGAAAACAGGGTGAATGGCTGGAATGATAGAGCACCCGGGTTTTGATTGTGCCCAGATTCTGACTCCAGATAGAGAACATCTTTGATTCCATGAACTTTTTAGAGCCAAGACGATCCTGGGGAAGCCTTTAAAAATGGGAACATCTGTGTTCCTGCTGGCTTTGGATGTCTCTCCACCAACCTTTCCATAAAGCACAGCGACTTTGATTTGGAACAAAGGGGAAAATACCTGATCCCAAGCTTCAGTTAGACACAGCTCCTTATATCTTCCCACCCTGACCTACCAAACATTCCTTCCAGCAAAGAGCTGCTTCCCATGGCTACCTCCTCAATGTAAGCTAGCTAACTAATCTCTTAGCAAACACTTGCACAAACCTGAAGAGAGTTTAAAAAGAAGAAAAGGGAAAGAAAAAACAATTTTTTACAGATAAAGCCTAAGGCATCTACTATAGAAGAGAATGAGACTAAATTTAGGATGAAATACCCAAGTTTTTTCTTTCAGAACTGCTGATATGTAAAGTTCTGCCTTTCTAATGAACAAATTTTAAAATCTTATTCCTGTTTCCTCCTCTTTTCCATTAACCTGCCATAAACTAATTCCTTTATTTCTTGCAGCCAACAATCATGTGACTGTGCTTACAGGTACTTGCAAAGGACTCCTTTTATCACAGCAGAGGCATTGGGAGGATATGTCACTTGAAAAGTCCATCCCGCCTGCCCTGTCTGCACACAGGAGTAACCTTTCCTTAGGAGCTTATGAGAAAATCCACTGTTGAAATAAATAACGATTCTCAACAAATGATCAAAGAAAAAATAAATCTTTTACCCTAATAAGACTTTTTAAAAAAAATGGAAATCCCATTTTTAACTGGATAACAGTTAAGAGGCTAGTGGCCACCTATTTATCTGGGAGCTGTGTTTTAAACATTGGCTGCATGGAAATTGGACAGCCAAATGGATCTGTGGTTCTTGAGAGTAAAAGCTTTTAAAATAAAGTTTGTATGTAGTATATGAAAACATATTGTTTGGAATTTAAGTTCTAATATCTAGGAATAAACAGAGCATTAAATCAAGCAAAACTGTGACAAGGCCAATATGCACATGGATGATGCCAGCAAGGCATCTCCAGTCCTTTGTTCACAGCTTAACAAAACTGTGCCGTCACACCACTTTAGCTCAACAGTGCCTGTCGAATGGGCATCAGCAGATCAGCCAATGCCTGTCACACACACAGCTGAAAAACTGTTTGAAAGCAAGGCTTACTTTAGCACAAGTCTGGTAGGAAAAGTGAGAAGGATTTTTAATCATCTAGTAAAGACCAAAAAAAGGGGGGGGGGAGGAGGGAGGATGTAGGCAAAAATATGTATATAACTCTCCTTGCCTAACTCCCCAAGCAAAATAACACAATTGTGTTCCTTTTTACCTTTCCAAACAACTACTGGTAGCTTCCACATCCTTGTATATTTTGCATCCTTTAACGTAACTGGTTTTTTTTTAAAGTGAAACCCAATAGAATCTAAGTCTATTTTGACTAAGTCAAATTATCAGAATGTTTATTCTCCCTGGTTATTTTGAATATAATCTATTTAAAAAAAACAACAACCCCACAATAAAAATGTTTTACACCTTCCTGATCTCCAAACCCCTTTCATGTGACAGAGGGTAAATGAAATAACATATTCAAGGAACTGTTTGTTTTAATACTGGTGTAATTATCTTTGCAGAGGAACATTTCTCTCCCTTTTTAGCAGATCAAAATATATTTTCATTGGTATTAACAGCCTTCTCAGTCAATTTTCTTACCATTTGTGGTGCATAAACATGACACCACAAAGGTAGGATTGCAGCAAAATAAGCATGTTAATTTAAGTAATGGCAGCTTTTTATGATTACTATATGACTATGTATTAATTAAGTATTAATTATTAATTTATTAATCATTATTATTATTATTATTATTATTATTGTCCCTGGCTAGGTACCACAGAACTTTAGCATGATCTAATTAGGTCTGACCACGCCTCTTTTAGGCATCCAATCAGATTAAACTGGAGTTTATCCCCACTGAAGCAGAGCTGGGTTTGTCTGGTCCAAGGAAGTTTAGCAAAGCTATCTTTGGTCTCCTAAACCAACCCTGAGATCTCTCTCTGCATTCAGTAGTATTAAGACCTAAAACATTTAGAGCTGATGTCCGCCTCTCCCCCCCCCCCCCCCAAAGTTGAAAAGCTCTCTCTCTCTCCTCTCTCTCTCTCTCTGTGCGTGTGTGTGTCTTTCACTCTGTTGCTGTCAGTTTGCTGCCTGCACTTTCGCTGTCTCTTTCCCAGTCTCTACCCTGTCAGTTTCTGGCCTGCCAATTTCAACTTGAAGCTTGACTGGGCTGATTTGATGCAAATACCTCCAGGGAAAACCCTGAAACTGATGAACAGTTATGTCAAGTCGATTTTGCACCATCGGGAAAAGGTAACCTCTGCGAGAAAAAAAAACAACAAGGTTAAAGAGACAAGGGCTTTTCACGTGTAATACCACTGCTGCACATCTCGTTCACTGTTTACCATCCCTCAGAAATTGTAACTGTCAGAATTAGTCCTAATTGCAGATGCGAAAGCTGCCATTATAATAAAAACAGAGGCAGTGCAGGCATTAAATGTAGCAGCCTAATTTGTGAGACTACTGAAAAGGTAGAGTAAATGAATATTTCATTACTTTAATTACCAGGGACTACTCTTTTCTTGCTGTCTTATGATAAGTGTTGCGGTAACTAGCAACAGCAAACATCCACTGAAACATAAAGTGCACTAATAGTACTGCTGTCAGGATCCCTGCTTTAAAATACGGGGCATATAATGGTTTATCTGTTTCTTGGAGATTCGCAGAAGTAGGAGATGGAAACTCATTTAATGTCAAAAAACAGAGGCGAGTAAACAGGTTTTAGTCAAAGGAAATAATGGTCCAGATGAGAGGAGGGGAGGGGGAGAGGGG
>QEPC01006430.1:2011154-2027993 GCA_003113815.1 Sphenodon punctatus | reverse complement strand
GGAGGGTTGTGTTGCAGCATTAACATGTGCAAACAAAGCCCGGAGTTTGTTTTGTTGGCTGGGGGCATGTTGGGTCTGAAAGGAATTGCGGGGTGGGGGGTGTGTGTGTGTGTGTGAAAGTTACAAGCCGGGAAAAAAAAAAAAAGTTCTCCTGGCCGGTCTGGGAGGCTCCAAGGTGGGAACGAGAGCCTGGCAGCCCTGCTCCCAAGCGGGCCGGGGAGTCTCCAGGATGCCTGCTCCGTCTTGACACTTTGCAAATCCCTAGGTGCCTCTGCCTGGACGTCAATCTCAGGTGGGGGGGAGAGAATGCCATGGCTGAGACCGGTTGAAGCCAGCCTGTCTCCGCATTTATCACTCTGTCCCAGAGGAGGTGTTTGTTCGACATCGCAGTTTGACAGCACAAAAACACGGGGGTGGGGGCCAGCAGCCCTATCAAAGAATCTACTGACACGTATCATTTGTGGTCTGGGCTCTGGCTTTCACGAGGGAAGAGGCTACCTCACACCTTAGCTGCACAACTCCACACCCAAGTGTCCGGATAGGTTGAAACTTGCTTTTATAGAGATATTTATTCGGACCTGGAAATGGCTCAGAAATGCCTCCCCCCCCCCTCACGCCCCCTTCCTCTAAACTTGCTAGCTGCAGACTTTGCTTTCCAATAGTACCGCTCAGGCACTGAAATCGAAAGGGACCGGAGTAGTTACTTCAGATCCAATCCGGATCAGCCTGAAACTGGTCACGGCAAGCTCCTTGTGCCACCATCACTCAGAACTGAAGACTTTGCCCGGCCTGTTTTGGCCCATACCGGACATCCGCCCCCATAAGGAACTATAGCTAGGACGGTGGGGTGGGGTGGGAGAGGGGTTCTTCGGACTAAAATAAAGATACTTGGGGGGTGGGGTGGGGAGAGGGGTTCTTCGGACTAAAATAAAGATACTTGGTGTGTGTGTGTGTTGCAGCTTATTTCTATAAAAGGGAAAATATTTGCAAGGGGGTAGTACCCCTCCTCTCTCCTCTAGGGACCTGGGCCCCATGCAATGGTAGAGCCGGTTTGGAGATGGCATCTTGGGGTCAGGAAGGAAAAGCTGGGCTCCCTGTTGTTAACAAGATTAGTCTTCCTTAGATTAGTCTGCAAGGCTCTCCTGGTTGGTGTAATAAAGGCAGAAGCATTGGGAGTTCAATTAGAGGGCAGTTTGGACTAGATGCCCCCTTAGGATCCCCTTCCCACCTTTCCCCCATATTCTATGACATGGAGAGACCTCACTCTGCCCTGCATCCGGGTGACCCTGATCATGTCACTTAGCCTTCCCTTGCCTCGGTTTCCCATCTGTAGACTGGGGGAATCATTGTATTTTGTTACTGCAGAAGGGGCGGAGGGAGGGCTGGCAGCAAGACTCTTGGATACTTAAGCAATGGGGATGGGAGGGTGGTATATTTAATTTAATTTATTTATTTATTTATTTATTTGATGGTTTCTTTACTTACTTATTTATTTATTTTATTCAAAACTTATATCCCACCCCTCCTGCCCAAAGGCAGCTCGGGGTCTCGAACAACATGCACAAATATATATATAATTCAACAATAAAACATTTTAAAATAAATCTACAAATTTTAAAACAAGTAATAAAAACACCCCCACCCCCTCGCAAAAGCCTGGCAGGACAGCAAGGTCTTACACAAATGACAGGAGGGTGGGGGCCAACCGAGCCTCCTCCTGCGAGAGCCTGTCCTAGGTAAGTGTTTTATCCAGCTAGAGTGGTTTCTAAGACAGTTTGGCCAGTACTGTAAATAGCCTGAAAATCTTGTAACCTAGGGCTAAAAGCCAGAAGATGTTTACTCCGGGGTAGTTTCATCGAAGACCCGAGACTGCTTCGGAGTAAGTGTCTTGTGGCTGGCAGCCTAGGTCCCTACCTGGATGGAGACTTCCAGCCACACAGCTGCCACTGGTGGCAAACTCTCCCATCCACCGACTTGGATGGCAAAGATCCCAAACAACCTCGGTTCTGAGTCGCATGAACAAATGGCTCCAGTGACTGGCATAGGCTCCGGGGGACAGCTCCCCAAAGAGGGGCACTTGGCTTCACAACCCACCTCGCCGTGCAGCCCTAACTCGCTACCCCCACCTTTCGCCTGCCTTGCTGACGCTGTGTCCCCCTCTGATGCAACAAAACAAGAGCAGAGAAGTCTCCTAAACTTCCCAATTAGATTTTAATTGCTCGCTCGCTCGCAACCGTACACACATCTCAAGCCGGTTCGTTAGCTAAGCTTGGAGCTGCAAAGGTTCCAGCTAAACTAACACCAAGTGCCTAGTTGTCTCGTGTGTGTAGGGGGGGCAGATCAGGTACAATGAAGACACACGCACAGAGTACACGTGTATGGATAGCTTGCAACGATCTGTTATATAAGAATCCACAGTGCTCTCCAGCATTGATTTACAGAACTGGGAGACGCAGGACTGCTTTCATATTTCGTTTAAATAACAAAACCAAAAAAATATATGCAGTGTTTAAGTTTGCTTTTTTAAAAAAATAAAAAAATCCCAGGGTGATGCGGAAATGGTTCAGACTGGGACCCCTGATTTCAGCTCCTCTGGGATCTGATCTTCCAGTTAAGCACCGAATTCCAGCTCCCTAGGAACTTGGAGCAGAGCTTGCTTGGGGGTCCGCACGCAGGCAGGCAGGCAGGCTCCCAATTCACAAGCAGGTGACAAGCCTCTCGGCCTGGTGTTTGCCTTTGCAGAGCCCCGGCTTCCCCGCTTCAAGGCGAGTCCCAAGCCCGACTAAGCAAATGTGTAAAGGCTTCTAAATCACTCTTCTAATTGCATTCTTGGAGCCCGCGTGGCGAGATGGAAAGATAAGGGACTGGCTGCCTCGAGTAGGCTCCCGTTTACACGTCTCCCCCCTCCACTTCTCCTGGCTGGATCTTGCAGACACAACCCCCACCCCTTCCCCCAGCCTCTGACCTGGAGCCCCTCTCCAGTCAAGCGTTCACAGCCGGACAGTGGCGCTGGACGAGTAGCCTCCCCCTAACAAACTTTCCTGCCAAAGCCCCCGAAGATCCCGGACGGAGTGACTCGATCCCCAGTAACAAACAACCCCAAAGCTGTGATTTGCTGCTTGCTTTTTGTGGGCGAGTGCTCCCTTGCCCAGGTCGTTGCCAGCCTCAATTAGATCAGAAATGCGATCAGTTTAATTCAGCTTCCCAACGCTGACCTGCGCCTGGACTGCAAGTATTCACACACGCATTTTTTAAAGCCTGCCTTTGATTTGCAAACGGAATAGTGCATGCTTGGTCATTCAGACAAATAACAGAAAACGTAATTATGGGATGATTTGGCAGATGACATCCCTGCCAAACTGCGCTCCATGCCAGAGAGACCAGGATACAACTGCTGCTGCCCTGGGATTTGAGTGCAAGGCTGAGGCTGAGGTTCTTGCAGGCAGGCTGGGAGCCAGTAGTAACGGCTGCGCCCCCCCAGCCCCTCCCCACTTCCAAAAGTGCTGTATCACCTAGGAGGGAAGTGGCTCGGCGGCACTAGCAAATCACCAGCAGGCTGTGACAAAGGGAGCTTGCAGCAGCTTGACACACGGGTAACAACATAGCAAACACCTTTAATTCTGTCATGTCTCATACCCTTTGCTTTCTCACACGTTTGGGACTGCTCCAACATCGACACCTTCTTTAAGTTAAAAAAACACACAAAAACCCCAACCCCCCCCCCAACAAACCCACAAAACACACACACAATAAAATAAAACCCTAAATAAGGCAAATTAATAAATAATAATAATAATAATAATAATAATAATAATAATAATAAAAAAGCAACACCTGTAAACATATTCTTATGCCCAGCAAAAAACAGCCCCTTAACCCATTCCTCTCCCAACTCGGTCAGAGCAGTGGCAAGGGGAAAGTGGAGTTTCCTAAGGATCATGGGCTGCTTAGGAGTGAAGGGAGCAGAGCGAATGCCACACTCTGCTCTGACTATTACACTCTTACAGGGTTTAAGCTGGGGAGTTTGACGTGGGAAGGCTTTCCAGGCAGATCCTCGAAAATCTGCAAAGTCTCAGGATTTACACAAAAAAAATAATGTTAAGAAATATTTTTAAAAGATATCAATGAACTTAATAGGAAGTGTCCCCTTGTTTTCAGATAGCTCTCCCAACACCACATGGAATTAGAGCCAAGGAGCAGCCCGTCCGAGTCCAAACTCATTCAGCTACCAATGAAAAACACTGCTATTGGCTGATGGCTGGTGTAGTCTGAAATCTGCCAGGCTTCGACTCTCCCCCCTGTTAAGCAAACCGCTATATGAACAATCATAACTTGGAACCTTCAAAGAAAGTTCCCCCTGGGAACAAGACCCTTATCTGATGAGTGCCAGTGTCTTGCACACAAAGAGTTAAAACAGTTTTCTAGCCTTGCTGGGTAGGTTAATATCACAGTTGCCTGGTAAAGCATTATCCCAGCACCTCACTTAACAAAAGCCTCCTATTGCAAACAGACGCCTACTTTCCCCCCCAAGTGTCCAAAGGTGTTTACTGAAGTAAATCTGCCTAAATCCTCCATTGCTTGGGTCATGGGGGTGTGCAGGGGGGGGGGAGTGGAAGGTGTAGAGATAATCTCTTTTTGTAAATTCTGTAAATCTTCTGGGAAAAAATCAGGAATCTGTGTCACATGCTTCTGTTCAACTGGTAACATCTCGGTCAGTGTGCTCCTGAAAAGTGAAATAGGGGGAGAGAAAGCATCCCTCTCCGCTTTGCATTGTTCAAACTGTTCTCTCTCTCTCTCTCTCTCTCTCTCTCTCTCTCTTAGCACATTTAATCTATTTGCTGATGGGGGTGGGGGAACTGTTAGTATCTTAAAAACGGTTTCTGGAAAATGACAGTTTATGAGGCAAGAGATAGCATAGTTGAAAACTTGTCACTTAAGATTTCTGCCCTAGCCTAGTTATTCCAATCCCAGCAACTGCATATTACTTTTTACATGTTGCAAATGGAGGCAAATAACACAGGAAATTTCTGACAGTTCTGCCTGAAAGGGCTTAAATACTTCTCAGTAAGCAGGATCCCAGTTATAAATAAACCTGCTCTTGGTGAGAAAAAGTGAAAAACACCACCACCACCACCACCACCACACACACACACACACACAGTCCAACGTTTTTTTAAGGGGAAAAACCATCTTATTAAGAGACACAGAAGGGCTTCTGGAAAAAAAATAAACAAAGATCTGGAGGGGGAGGGATTGACAAAATAATAACACAAGAAACTCGAAAGAAGTTGGACAGAGAAACTTACAGAAATAAAACACCCCCAGCTTCCTTTCCTTAGAAATCAAATTTAAGGGGGTGAGGGTGGATTTTGCTTGTTGGTGAAGAGCTTATTTTATTTTATTTAAAAACAAAACCATAAGTCACCAAATGGACCAAATAGTGTCAGGTAACAGAAGCTAGTTCCCTCTTCCTCCTGTGTATGCCAGGCCCTGCCAGTGGCCCAGATATCCCACCCCACCCCACATTCTCCCCACTCACTATTTTTACAAAAAATGCCAGGTTTTGCCACTGTTTCAAAAAAATTGTCTCCCCATCCCTTATGCCGCCCCCCCCCAAGTCATGGTGAAGTCCACAATAATAGCAATTAACGCCAAATAAATAGGCCGTAGTTAAGAACGGAGAGTCCATACACCTGACCCTAACTATAGCCGACTCCTCGGAGTAGAATTTGATCCCTGTCTGACACTTTTACCTCAAGTGTTAGAGCGTGTGGCCATGAATAGTACAGGCATGCCATCTTGTAACACTATCTGCCTGTCAGAGGAGTTAAGGCTGGGAAGAGCAGGATCTATATAAGGCTTGTAACTAGGGGAAGCCCAACAAACAGCCACAAACACCTAAGTTGTTTTACTCAGCCTCTGCCCTTCTGCTCTCTCTCTCTCCTCTCTCTCTCTCTCTCTCTCTCTCTTCCCTTTTCATCTTGGCTTTCGGTTGCAGAATGCAAATGTAGCCTGCCGGCGGTGAATGGGCTGAATTGTGATTAAGAAGAAGAAGAGCTCCTTTCTTTGTTCTCCCCTCAGGGGATGTTTACTGGGAGAGACACAGCGGATCAGATATGAAAGGCATTCAGGTCAGCATTGATGTGAGCGAAAGTGAAATCATACCTAAGGCATTCAAAAGACCGCCGTGTCAGGGGTTCAGCTAACGGTGCATCTACTGTGTGTGTCTTCCCTGGTAGGCAAAAAAAAAAAAAAAAAAATTTCCAAAAAAAGGCTTTTTTTTTTTTTTTTTTAAATTGCAACAATTTTAAATTTAATTTTATTTTTTTTAAAAAAGGTCCTCCCTGCTTCCTGGTCAGGAAACACAAGCGTTAGGGTGATCCTATGGACCACAGGCTAAATAGGTCAACCTGGGTAGCACTTGGAAGATCAACATTTTAGTAAAAAATAGCATGCCTACAATGTGAAACATTTACTTCCAAGGTGTCTCCATATGCAACCTCTCTCTTTCTCTCTCTCTGGTATACATGGCTTATATAAGTCATATAGAGTTGATATGATTGATTCAGATGTGAGGCTTATTTATTCATACATGAAATTGCAAGCTTGTGAAATCGCCTCTCGCCACCCACAGCCACAATTTCAGTGATCAAGACAGTGGGACGTAGAAGAACAGTCCAGTACACCTTAAAATAAAAAGTAATCTTCGATTGACTTCGCAACACCTGTCAGGCACACTTTGCTGACAGTTCACAGCACAAAGCCACTCTGGGAGCAAAGGCATCAGAAGTTGCCACACCGCTATTTTAAGTGAAAAGGCTTCAAGGAAAGTCTAGTCAGTCTCATATTTATTTATTTATTTTAATTAAGAAATGCTCTTTGAAAGAAATATTTGGATCTTTCTGGGTTTTTTTAAAAAAGTTTCTACTTCCCACAGCCTAAATATTCTTTCAATCTATTTTCCAAGTGGTTAGCTGATGCTGTTGGCATAAACAGAGATATGTAAATATATACATCCCCCCCCCCTCACAAATTACAGTCAAGCATACAAAGAGTTAGAAATTACAGAGGAAAGAAAATGAAATCACAAATCCTTTAAAGAAAAAGACTAAAAAGAAATTAAGCAACAGGGACTGGATGTGGTCATGTTTCAATCACCATCCTCTCTGTTGCATTTTCTGTGTCTACACCTTTAGAATCTGGCTTGAAAGACTTAGTTTGCCTTATGTTAGCCTCTGCTTTAATGGTGACATTTAATTCTGAAAATTTTCAACTAGTGTTTCTGCATCACAGATTTCTCTCCCTTTTTTCTCCCTACTCTAAAAAGACAACTAAAGAGCAATCAAAAAGGTGTCTGACTTGGCCATTCAGACAATTGTACCCTTGTGAGAATACTGGAGTGAATGGTACAGTGGACACCCCAGCACTATTGACGTTATAAACATGTAAATGAAACACATTAGGGCAGACAATCAATTGTCTGTGAGCACTGCAAACCTGCACTCTCTTTCTATGTGACAGCCACAAAATAGTCTCTACCTTGGGAAGCCCTGGGCTTGGAAAATAAGGGGACAAAGAGTTCCCTTTCAGAGAAGAGAAAATGCACCTTAAAGGCACTGGGATAATGCAGATGCCAAAACCTGTTGTGAGTCCACGAATTTCCTATTTCTTGGGGCTGCAAGAAAGAGGACGAACTCTCTTCTTTCCACTTTAAGGGAAGTTACACAGCTTTCCTCAGTGGTGTCAGAGTTTCTTTCTCGACCTCCCTTAGATTTTTCTTGGACACTTCACCCTCTCTATTTACTTCGCAAAGAACGTTCAAGCCCTTTCCTTATTTTTAAAGAGTAATTTGTATAACCACTATATAGATCAAATAATATATATTTTAATCTGTATTAGCAAGTAACCTGACAACAAAGGCAAAATTGCAAAAAAAGTTTCTCTGAGACGCCTGTACCCTAGTCTAGAAAGGCTTGCGTTCAAAGCTGTTACACTCATTCATGAACTGCTGTAAACAGCATATCCTTACTCATTCACCAATATCCACCTGCACTGGTTTCAAAAAAGGAAAGGAAAGAACTAGAGCAGTCATGATACAGAAAACAACCTGCCCTGCTCCTAGTCAAAACTTACAGAAGACATTAATTTGAAGAGGGAGGTGTCTTTAGCCATTCCTTCCACCTTGCTCTCTAGGTCTAATTAAAAATATAGAAATGCTCTTTCCAGCAGGAAAACATTCACCCAATAAGCTAAACAACTTTAAAAAGCATGCTACTTGTCACGGATTTTCACACTTGAAAAGATAGATAGGAAAAGGCAACTTCCCTCCCCAGCTGACGGCTGGAAGGAGTACCACCTGAAATTTACAAAAAGCAGCCTCCTTGCTTGGGGCTGATTTTAGCCTAGTTCCGTCCCAACTTCTCCCAACTCCTTTCCCCATCAAACCACAGGCAGCAACCTTCTCTTTACATTTTCACACTGACAACTAGATTTGAATTTCTCTCTCCCCCCCCCCCTTCTCTTTCTCCAGCATCTCTGTCTGAAAAGAGGGACCGAGTTTACTTGTTGGGGGGTGGGTTCACGTTGTGAACAGGAATAATTGTGTCTGCTTGTTTGGTCTGTATTCCCCTTTCGGATCAGACGCCTTCAAAGCATTGAACTTTCTCCCTTTTCTATACAACCAGAAGCAAGATGGCAAAGGAATCAAAGAGAGCTGTTTACTGAAACTTTGCAGAAAACTAGACTCAACTTTTCTTTCCCAAACCTTTCGGTTTTTAAAGGAGCAGCTCAGTCCCCAATTCATGCCATGCCAGAGAGATCTGTTGGAAAGAAAAACGTGTTTGCATCCAGTCACCTCTCCCTTGGAGAAGGAAAAGCAAGGGAGGGATGAGTCCTCTTTCCCCTTATTTCTAAGGCTGTACCGGGTATGCAAGGACCGCATCCGCTGTGAACAACCGCCCCGCTGGAAGCAGGGGATGCCACCACCACCAGCAAAGGCAAAACTTTGTAAGTTACCCAGCGTGGCTGAAGTGCTAGTTAATTTCAGCAGTCTGGGCATCTGGGTGTGAGAGCAATTCCTATTTCCAAAGAGCAGTCAGGAGAGGAAAAGAGTGGGAGAAAAAGCAGGGAGTTTGGGGTTTGTCTCCTTCTTCAGTGAAAGTGTTACAAAGTGAGTCAGGCGACTGGGAATCATCTGACTGAACTTTCCTGAAACCGACACACATTCCTAGGCTGCGGGCTTCTCTCGTCCCCCCCCCCTCCTCTTCTAGGCCCCTCTTTTTAGGCTTGTAATTTTTTTCCACGGGTCTTTCACCTGGGCAGAGTTTCCTCCATTACTATTAATCTGACTCCAACCTCTCCTCCCCTCCCCTCCCCTGCCACTCTCCTGCCCGCCACTCTCCCCTCCAGCTCTGATCAGTCCCGTTATCTTGTAAAATCAGGAGCTTTCTTGCTTTCTTATTTAGCCTGGTAGTAATTTTTACCCAACAGCGTTATCTAATCCTGAATCCTGAGCGTCCTTTATACAAAACACACACAGACAGCAGAGAGAACACTCCTAGGTCCAGTCTATTTCGAGCCTCTTTATGCTTTCTGATTGCTTAAATTTGTAACACTCTAGTTTCTTTCATTGATTCTTTTTGTGTGTGTGGGCAGCTTTTTATTATTTTATATATATATATCATATAGAAATTCCTGGGAAAGGCAGCAGAATCAATATTTTATATATATATATATATATATATTTATATATATATATATATATATATATATATATATATATATATATATATATATATATATATATTATATTGATTCTGCTGCCTTTCCCAGGAATTTCTATATGATTTCGATAAGCATCATCATATTTAGTGTTATCAGCAGAAACACAAGCTGAGAAGTGACATCTTTTCCATGAATCCAGGAGAGAAGAAAAATCCACTCCGTTCAGATAAATCCTCAGCAATTCCCAAAGGAAAAGCCATTGGATGCGTGCTTGTCGAGAAAGAAAATGAGAAAGAAAAAAAGGGGGAGGAGGAGGGGGGAGAAGCTACCTGCCTCTGAAAACGGGGACATTTCTCACTCAGGAATGAATGAAACAAATGATGGAACACAAAGGAGAAAAAAAAGACAAGATGACCCCCCCTCTTTTTGTGTGTGCGATCAATGGCTGGAAGAACAAGACAGTGAGGGGGAAGTTAGAGCTTCATGCAACCAACACACACATCTTGATATGAAGTTTGCAGGGGCTTGGAGGGGTTACCTTTAAAATCGCAATTAAACTTTCTACTCCCAAGTGATCAGTCACACTCTCTCCCCCTAAGTTAGTGCACCTAGAGAAAGCCCAGCTTCAGTGGCGCAGCAGAATTCATGTCATCCCGGTCCATGGGTGTGCTCCCAACGCCTGCTCTGGAGGAGCTGCCTGGGTGTACATATTACATTCATTATCTCCCCCACAGAGTCCCAGCTCTCTGTCGCTTGCTTTTGCTGATCAAAATTGTTTAGAGAAAACATGGATGAGACATACACTCATCACACAACATATGACAGGTCTTAACACGCTCAACGAACAGCATTGTGTTTATAGAGATCTATTTAAAACAAAATACACCCAGGAAGGATAAATAGAAAGAAGAAGAGGGAGGGAAGGAAGGAAGGGGGAGCCCCCAAACACTCAGAATATTCTTTCCTGCAAAAGAGCACTTCTGGATGTCTGGATTTAAATCGCACTTGCTTTTCTCTCCTCTCTCAAAAAATGACTGTTTAACATAAGAAAAAAAGAAAAGAAAAAAAGAGGCTACTTGACACAAAGCTTTTGTTATTCAGTTGATCAGCAACGTGCTTTAGATACTTGTACGGGGAAGGGGGGGGGGAAAGCCCCACAACAGACATTGATTTTAGAAAATCAATAACCAACATTTAATAATAAATAATAATAAATAATAATAATAGTAATAATAATAGTAATAATAATAATAATAATAATAAAAACAGAGGAAACACGAGAGGAGAAGGAAACATTACGTGTAATTTGAACGTTTACCAAATTACTCTGAGATGGGGGCAGGAGAGGGACTCCTGAGCCAGGACCACCTTAAATAATGACAGCCACCAGAGGGAAAGGGGGGGGGGGAGAGAAAGGACTTTCAAAGCAAGAACAAGGGACGGATCCTGGGGGAGGTAATGGGAAGCTAGTCTTTAAGCTGGGTTTGGTTCTTTGCAACCCCCCCCCCCCAAGACTCAGCCCAGGAAAGCAGATCAAAGACAAAACAAAGGGGGAGGCCAGGGGAAGATAAGGAACAGTTTCTGAGTAAAATTCCTCTATCACTCTTCCATATGGCTCGACACTTCCACCACACCAAGAAAAAGACACACACACACACACACACACAGCCTGGGGCTGGTAGGGACTGAGGTGGGGGGGAGGATCATTTGTTTATAATCAGCATGCCCCTGCCTTTGTGTCTCCCTCCTTCCACCCCCCACCTCTCTCTCCTCAAATTGGAAGGAGCTCCGCTGTAAGTAAATGGGTCCAGGTTCCCACCAATGTCTTCATTCCGCCTGCTCTCTAGAGGAAAGTTGTTGAAACTAAGGCCGGGAAGTCCATTCAGGGGCTCCTGGGTGGGTAGAGGAGAAGGGGGGAAGCCACTGGACCCACAGCAGTGAAGAAGCGCTGCCAAGGGGGAGCTGAGCCCACCCCACCCCGGGAGTAGCCTGCGGACTGAGCAGAGGACACCCGGGCACCGGGAGAGAGTTTCACTTCCGAGCCTCTGTCACTCACAACACGCCACCATCACACACAAAAAGTCAAGCCCTTTCTGCCAGGGCGCAGGGGATTCTCACGGTGACTCGCTTCTCCCAGGCTTAGTGGTTTCCCTCCCCCCCCCCCCCGTTTTAATGGAGCTATTAAAAAAACCAGCCAGAAAATCACCCCCACCCCCCTTTGATACCCAGAGAGCCAGGGCTTGGGTGGCTCTGACCCCAGGAAAACTAGCCGGAAAGTGAGGCTTTGGGAGGCGAGGCTGCCACTGCAGGCAGCGATCAAAGGGGAAAGGCAAGCGAGAGCGAGGCAGGGAAGGAAGGAGGGGGAGAGAGCAAGCTAACGGGTCCGGGGGGATCTGGGAAGAGCATGGCACCCAGGACCGTTAGCTGCTGCCTTCTCTCCAGCACAGACTTCCTCGCAAGAAACTTTCCGCTCCCCCTGGCTCGGCGCGTCTCCCTTAGCCCCGGGATCTGGTACTCTCCCCACTTGCTCCGACTTCTCTCCAAACCAGAGACCCACTTGGGGGAGGGAGGGGGGAGGCAAGCAAGCTGGGCTAGCCTGGGCAAGCGCCCGCGGCGGGGGGAAAGCAGGCTGGGATCCTGGGGTTTCTTTGCCACTCACTTTCCCTGGGACTCCCTTGAACTCTCGCTCCCCTCCAGAAATCTCCCAACAGGCGGATCTCTCGCTCGCTCGCTCGCTTTCCTCCGCCCGCAAAAGCCAGGCTGCTGCTCGCTAGCTAGCTCGCCCCCCCCCGTTTCTCTCCTTCTCGCTCTCTCTCTCCGCGGAGTGGAAAAGGGGGAGAAAACAAAAAGTTTGATGGAGGGTTTTTCTTACCGTTTTTCCTCCTCGGATTGGCTTGTTTTCGCCTCTTACACCTGGGGCCATCCGCCATGATCTGCTGCTTCATTGATAAGAGTGGATCAGATGGCAGTTCGCATGGACTCGACTCCCTGATTCAGCAGCACGCAGACTCTATGTAACAACCAAAAACAGCAACAATGTGGGCATTGGTATATCCCGTTTAAATGCACGGCGCCAACGGGGACCCGAGGAAAGCACCCAAAAAAAGAACAGAAAAAAAGCAAAAGCAAAAGCCTATCCAGACACAAGGCAAGCTTGGCAGGGCGGGGGGAGGCGACAGCAGACATTCAAGTGTCTCCCCTCCCTCCCCAGCCGGGCAGGTTTTTTTTAAAAAAAATATTTTTTTAAGCGAAGGGAGATCAGAGACACAAGAATTACATCTTCAAAATGACTCATAACTCATGACCGTATGAGGGAATGCACAAGCGTTTTACAGTAGGCTGTTTGACTCAATGCTAGGCGGATCGTTTCCTCCTAAAAGTGCTTTTAGCTTGTCGCTGGGAACCGGCGTGCCCATCAACTGGGAACTTTACCTTTATTTAAAGGGCACCCCCCAGAAAACAGATAAGTGCCCCAGAACACCCTCCCCACACACATACCCCTCAAAATTGAGACCTCACTTGTATTTTCTTCTTTCCCTGCTAACAGGGACCCCTGAGTCACTGGCAATCTCCTCGGTAGGGTTTCCCCCCTGCCCTTTAGTTAAATGGTGTGTCATGTATTTCCCCCCTTCCTTTCCCAGAAAAGAAACAGAAATCAAAACCCCTGCTTTATCGGTGTGCTCAAGCTTTCTAACTAACCAGACCCTGCTTAACTTTTCATCTTAAACTCTTCTCGACAGATATTTCTGGGTCCATTTGAGACAGACTCTGTCAGAACTGGAGTGGGGGGCGGGGGGCGCTGCTACAAACGGATGGGCCATCTAGAAGAAGATGCTGTCGCTTTAAAGATGCTTTTGACTTGAGGATTAGTTTGAACAGGGGGCTATAAAAGATGTAACAGATGCAAACTGTAAAACAAGGGCAAATTAACCCTTGCTTGCCTGAACAAAATCCATCCTCCTAACCTAGTCCCTATCTTTTGTCTCCTAGGCTCCCACACCAGGCTCCACACAAAAACCTAGGAACTGATCGCCACTTTTGTAACGAAACGACCAGGCTGGGTTTTAGATTTTTGCATTTGGACGTCAACAAAGATCCCAGCCAAAGAAATGTGTTGCTGATCTTGTCTGAAGTTTGCTTTGTAAAAGAGGTTAGCTAAAACCCACATGCCCAGGTAATGGGATGTGAATCTAGAGATGGCATGGACAGGGTCAGCTCCCACACTCCTGGGTCTGACTTCCAGTGGCTAAAGTAAGCGGATGGTTTTTATGAATGTAGATATAGGTGTGCACTATGTGTATGTGTGAAAGAAAGTGAGTGAATGAGTGAGTGAGTGAGTGAGTGAGTGAATGAATACAGACTTTAAACTTTATGTTTACCAGCTATGCCTAACTCTGGAGTTTGCAGTCTCTCTATTATTCTTGAAGATTAAGCCCAGAAGATATAAAACTAAGGAGGAGATAAATAAATTAATAAATGTCTTGGACTTTGGGAGCTTTCTCGTAGCGTAAAAATGCAAAAAACCCAAACAAACCCACCAATGGCAAATGGTTGCAAATGGATTGCCACGAGTGCCCTGCTCTTTAGCATTGGCATCAAAAGTTGTCAATAATTTTAAAACCTAAAATCTTGAGAGGTTTCCCTCCCCAGCTGGATTGCTTCTTTTCTGTAAACGACGTTTAAGTTCCAGTCACTACTTTCACTTCTTTCTTTAGGATCCCAGAAGCTGAGGTGTTACTTCAGCCCCAACTCACAAAATAAAATAAAGAAATGAAACTCACTAGGCAGACAAAACAGCAAAGTTTCTGTTTGGGGAAAACACACCGCCTTGCTGGGGGTCCCAAAGCAAGAGGTGGAAAGCTAAAATACTGTAGTGTCCAGCGTGTTGCTTGTGCCTGGCAGAGGGCTTTAAAACCATTAACAGGTACATGCAAACTTTCCGATTGGGAATACGTGAATCTTAGGATAAAAGAGCAGAGAGGCAGCCTAGATCATTTGCCTCACGCTCCTAACTTTCCCTTCCAGGATCGGAAACGACACCTTTTGTACCTGACTGGCCAGGTAGAGGGGATGACAAAAGACAGAGAAAAGGTTTGCCAGAGCCCTCCCGAAACTGATCCAGGAGTGACTTGAGATTTCAGCTCAAAAGGAGCTCGAAAGTGGAAAGCAGGAGGAGAAACCAAGAGAGCAATTCTCTGGAAAATAAAACCAGGCGCTTCCTCCAAACCAACCAGCAGCAAAGAAAGAGAGAAAGAGAGAGAGAAAATCCTCAACCTACCTGCGAAGTCTTGTTGGTAGTTTTGGCCAGGAATGGTGAGAAGCAAAAGCATGAAGAAGCCGCGAAAGTAGAGAAGAAAAAAAGGTGCAGGAAGATGCAGCTCCTGGTCAAAAAAAGCCTTTGCAAAGAGTTGTCGGAAGGAACCGTTATTCCTGCTGGGCAGGTTAGGACTGATCTCTTTCTGCCACTCCAGGAAACACAAACCTGGGGACGGACTGACGTGTTACGCCTCTTCTAATGACATTTTTTTCTTTTTCTTTTCTGTAGGAGAGAGAGGAGAGACCCTGAAACACACGCCACCTATCTTTGTGGGGAGGGATAATTGAAGAGCACCAAACGTGAGCATCATGTGGAAACGTGATCGCCAAGTTTCTCTCTGGGAAAGGATCTGGGATAGATTATACCTTGAAGTCTCCGCAAACGCTTTAGTGGAAGAAATGAAATTCCACCTCCCTCCCTCTGTGTTTCCCTCCCTCCCGCTCTCCCCCTCCCTCCCTCCTTTCCCTCCCTCCCTCCCAAGCCATCAAGTCTTTGGCATCATTATCCTCTTCACTAAATCCTACTGGATACAAGGCGAAAAACGGTGAACACCATTCACAGAACTGGAGAACTCAAAGGAACGGAAAGTTAAAGGGAGCGATCCTGGGTCAGATTCCTGCAGCTGCTTATGGGGGTGGCTTGGCTGGCCAGCCTGGACAGGCAGTCAGGCTAGATTACTCAGCATGGGTTTTATCACTGAAGTCCCCCCCCCCACCCCCTCTGTTTTCTATTCAACACGAGACAACCATACACTCAAATAAGGGGTAGAAACTAAACCCCGCATTTGCACTGGGGAGAAGCAGCGAATTGACTCAGGGTGGCTCTCGGCAGGTTTGTTTTTCTTGCAAGCCTCACTTTATTGAGAGGGTCTTCTTGTTCCATTTGATGGGAAAGATTTGGAAGTCTGTGTGTTTTGTTCCCAGCTAGGATAATGGAGTGAAATGGCTCCCCCTAAGTTGGACGGAGCTTGCTAAGATGATTAGATAGAGAGATAGATAAGATGATTAGATAGATAGATAGATAAGATGATTAGATAGATTAGATAAGATGATTAGATTAGATAGATAGATAAGATGATTAGATAACAAGTTCCCAAGTCCCTCCTCCCCACTATTTAAAAATATATTGAAATTAAAGAAAATTTTCTTTTTAAAAAAAAAATCTCAACTCCAACTTTGTCGTGGTTATGCAAATGTGGATGGGATTTCCTGGCGAATACAGCTTTCTACTGTATGGTTAATTAAATCACCACTCAAAAGCCTCCCAATGTGATGCTCCTCTCATAATCCAATCAAGTTACTAGGTCCTAAACAAGAAAGATATTTTCCACATCTGGAAGTCAGCAATTTAGCAAGTACTGCACATTATTAACCAATTCAGAGCCCACGTCCCAGGGGCATTTCCCCCCTCCTTTCTTTCTTTCTTTTTTTTTTTTGGAAAGTTAAAGTGTTCTTAACCAATGCTCTGCTATTTAGTTATCACAAAGCTGCTTTGCACTGCAGATAACTGGGGGCGAATGCAGATGTAACTCAAAGCAGCCCAAATGAGTGGTTGCTGCTGAGACTGCAGCATCCCTCTCTCTGAGCCTCGCTCAGCTCCTCACCAAAGCAACCTCCCGTCTCCTTCTCTGCTGCCAGAGCTTGAAATAAGCTCAGTGTGAAGATAAAGTTGCAGCCCTACATGTTTGCACGGTCCTCACTGTATGTGGGTAAACGTGGAGTGAGCTGCCCAAGGGGCCGGATCGCTGGGCTCAGCAACAATTTCCCTGCTTTGACAGAGTGAAATCTATTACCCCCCCC
>QEPC01006430.1:1988619-2000164 GCA_003113815.1 Sphenodon punctatus | reverse complement strand
TGCCCCCAACCTGCAAAGGAAGAGGATTGGAGCTGAAAGACCAAGGCAAAGTGTGGGTGCATGGAGCCTAAGTTGTAAGCGAGCACAGTATGCGAAGCCATACAACATCTTTACTGCTTACATGGTGTGGAAGTTAAGGCAGGAACCTTAACACACAATTTCTAGGTTTGTTAAAGTTTGCTTGGTATGAATCTGCCTTAACTAAGTTTGTAAAACCGTAGGTTTTTTGTTTATCTAATTTGAATCAGTGCTAAGCGTGTCTGTGTGAAAAGGGCCCTTGACTGAAGAGTTCGAGTAAATAGCACCAGGGTTATTATTTAGCAGCACTGCAGGCATAACGGAAAAAGATGAACATTTTAAATGGAGCCTGTATTCTTATGGCAGTACTTAGAAAGCAAGAGAGATGGCTTGTGTATGTGCATCATCATGCCTGCTTATCCTGTAGTGGGGGTCAGTGGTGTCAGAGCACCGACATTGCATCATCTGTCTGGCTGGGCCTGGCATCAGCAGTCTCCTTTTAGAGGTGGGGGACTGAAGTTGGGAGACAGCAAATTAGCCAAGGTCACCTAGCGAAGTACAGGATTTGAATGCAGGTTTCCCAGTATCTCTAGCCACTGAACTGTACTGATCTCAGGTACATAGATACAGTATTATTTCTATTTTTATACA
The DNA here is from genome assembly GCA_003113815.1 of Sphenodon punctatus. Lineage (NCBI taxonomy): Eukaryota > Metazoa > Chordata > Lepidosauria > Sphenodontia > Sphenodontidae > Sphenodon > Sphenodon punctatus. Next base: position 1,999,495 of record QEPC01006430.1, on the reverse strand, counting down.
AAAGAAAATGCAGTTAAGTGAAAGTTATGGAGCGTGATATAATGTTTATAGCTGCTTAGGGTCATCAGTGTAAAAATATGGTACATCTGGAGCATTATATTTAAAAAGAAATACTTTTAATACATCTCATTCTTTTGCCACTGTGTAGTAAAAATCACAACTGTCTAAATAATCATTTTATGGGCGACGTATATTATGCAGAATATGGTAATCTGACAGGCAAATACTGTATAAAGAAACTGTGAAATGTAGTTCTTAGAAAAGACTGAAGTTAGGCTGAATGGGATATTTAGTAGCTGCATATGCTCAGCGATAACAGATCTTTTCTTTCTTTCTCCTGTCCAGGTGTTGAATTTGTAAGAGCTGAGTGGGAGACTTGGCAAGACTTGCAGCAGCAGGAAGAGACAAGGCTTTTAGTTTGGGGTCAAGGCGAGTGGTGGGTCTTGTGTTCCAGAGACCCAGCTCTTGGCGCTAAGCTCATTCCTAATGATTCAGCCTTTCCCGTTTTTGGCATGGCAGGTGTCACATGGCTAAAATGAAATCTAAATAGAAGCTGGAGGAAGCTGATTTTATAAATGGAAAACAATATGGGCTGTTTTTACATGAACGGAGCTGTGTGGGGGTGATGGATGTGCTGGCGCGGTGGGTGGAAGTGAGTGTGTGTCCTTTTACACAGTTATCCACCCATGGGCCCTCCTCTGGTTTTCTGGAGGGCTCCATGGATAGAGATGGGGGAGTGATGGGTGGAGGTGTGTGTTGTGGGGGAGTGCGCACACCCCCCCCCCATCGCCTGCAGTGTTCACAAGGGCAAACACCGACTGCACACCCATTCCCCCCCACCGCCGGCCGTTTACACGGACACCCCCCCCGGCAGGACACCTTTCTGCACACCCAGCAAGGGGGGGGGGGGAAGGGGGAAAATCCGTGTAAAAACGGCCAGGGAAAACTAGAGTGGGCCAGATTTTCATGAACCCAGGAACACTTCAGAACATTCATACAGGGATGGCCGCTCCCTCCCAGGGCTACTTCTGGGCCTACCTTCCTTTAAAACAAGCTCATTGTGGCACACCCCAGGGCCTTTGTTGATGTGGCTGGCTGCCAACGGTGTGCTGGCACTGACTGCTTGATGGGGCCATCCTCAAGGTAGGGCAGGGCTTGCATTAGACACTGTGCTTGCATCCCCAGCCTTGATATTATGTAGCACAGTGTCCTTCAATTGGTGACCAGTGGCCTGTTCTTGTCCACTGAATGAAGTAGCAGCAGCTCCACCCCCTTTCCAGGATAGGTGCATTGTAGTGGCTGAGAAACAAAATGGGGGCAGGTCCAAGATGCATGCATTGTAACTGGTGGCTGTCTGCAGCCAGTCACCAATCATAATGCATGCTGTTGGGACTGATAGCTTCAGGCACCAATCATGGTGTGTACTTTCCAGAGTTGTGATTGGTGGATGAAGTCATCCGTATGAGAAATATTCATTGACTGGTGAGTACACAGTCAGCCACCAATCCCAATGCATACTTCCTGGGAAGAAGTGGAACTGCTGCTGTATTGCTTACCCCACTTTAGGTGGCTCAGTTGGGAGTGCTGGGACACAGAATACTGGTTTAAAGTTTTGCTCCCCCCCTTCCCAGCAAAACTGAGGGGGAAGGATTTTGCAGCCCTGCCCACCTCCCAAATTAGAGGGGGAGGCCCTCACCCTTTTCTTTAGTTTACACCCATGGTGACTGGCTCGCTGTGGCGGATGAAGGACATGGAAAGGGGGGCACGGCTCCCTGGAATAACAACACTGATTTAGAACCTCATACAGCTTGGGATCCTTGATTTCCCTGTTGCTGTTACCTCCCATAGCTCTTTAGCTTAATTCCATGACCACGTATTGCTGGATTCTGGAGAATTAGGAGGCAGAGCTGCAGGTTTTCCATGGAAGGAGGTGCTATATTCTGTGGTAAGGTACTGTGGGCTTTGCATCACTCTGGTGTGGAAGACCGAGGTTATGTAACAGCTTCATGGAGGTTCTTGTTTAATTGAAGAATATGAAACATTGCAATAGTAATGGAGGCCCCTTAGTATTTTTTATCCTAGGTTGAATTTATTTTATGGTGTTCCTACATTTTCATTTTTCAGTATGATGCAGGGTTTTTTGGGGAGAATACACAACTACATTATTGCCAGGAGAGCAGCAGGGAGATTTTAGAGGTGACTAGAGGACAGCTGGGACTCTTTGTATTAGGGAAGGTGTCAGAAGTGATGAGATAGCTCGTATGAAATAATCATCAGCGTAACCAATACCAGTTTTTGGCATGATATTTAAATTGTCATCCTTAGATTTCAGAGTTAACTTCCAAATAAGATAAACTGTTTCAAGGTGCTTCAGGAAGTGCATCAGATATTTTAAAGTTGTTTTTTTTTTTTTAAACAACCACAAGGACTAGAAAGAAAATTAACATGGGTATGAACAGAATGTTCTGAAGCAGGATGTTGCAGCAAGGAGTGATTTCTAGTGCAACTTCCATGGTTACTTGTGCAACTTCCAGAGTTGGCCTTAGCTGCCTATATAAAAGCCTGTTCTGAATCTAATCTCCTTGTTGGAGGGTTGGACCACTCCAGGCTCCTCTGCTCTGGCATCACCAAGAGTTCCCAAGTGGCAGTCGAGGGCAGTGCACTCTGCTGTAGAGACACTATGCAATGCCTAGTATTCAGATCACAGCTGGGGTACTTACTATTGGTGAAACCATCAACCTCTGAGGACTAGCCCCTTCCTAGTCAATGTTTTGTATTACAGTAGCTGTATGTAATATGGATGGTGTTGCTTTCATGCGTGCTAGAAAGAGAGTAATATTTAATATTTAAATCTTGTGACATTTACCCTGTTGCTAAATCTCCTAAGGTGACTGGAAGAGAGGGAATTGAAATGGAAGCCATGTAAAAGAGTCAAACGTGCAGAGCAGCAACCCTTCAGATCTACTCAAGTACCACAGGGAGGAGCTCAGGATGGATGGAAGAAAAAAAAAAGTAGACCAACAATAGGCAACGTGTAAGCGTTGAAGGTAAAGGGTCAGAGTTAAGGTGTTTGAAGAAGCGCTGAGATGAACAAGCAGGCCACCTATCCTCCTCCTAGCATCCCCTCAGCCCTCTTTAGCTTGGTCCCCTGTAACAGTGTGCATGGAGTGTGGAGGAATATTGTTAAGGGGCCCTGATGACAACCTGGAGGGGCCAAGCGTCTCCCATGTTTTTGCATATGTGTTGTCTCCAAAAGACAGAAAGATGACCCTTTACACCAGGAGAGGTGAGTCAGTAGAGTGTGTGAAGGTAACCGTCAAAACATCTTAACGTACAAACACTCCTGTACTTAAATCAAGTCAAACTAACCCTCCTGGCTGCATCACTTAAGTTGCTTTTCATGGCATTCCAGCTATTTTCAAAGCTTATCCTCTTATAAAACACCTGTCAAATATCCCGCTTCCCATCACTGACAAGGGTGTCAAAACTACTTTGTCAAAATAATAGCTCCTCTTTTCTTGGGCTCTGATGAGCACTCTTCACCTTAAAAAAATGACTATTTATCTTCTTTAAGAATTTAGCAATAACTCTGGCATTCCCTTTCTCTGTGCTTCCTTGTTGGGAAATGGCAAAAGGCCAAGGGCAACGTTGTACGCTGCACTGTGAGCAGGGCCATCCCAGGAAGAAATGGACAAAGGCAGCATAATTGTCCCTTCATTCTGTGCAGGTAGGGCCTTCTGACATAACTTGGAGAGCTCCCAAGGTGCTTTATGTTACGGGAGCCCAGCCTGGGCTGTCTGTGGGCAGCTCTCCAAACAGTGTTGGCCAAATATTTATACCAGCTCTGTGTTAAACCGCTACTGCTAGTATCTTTGCTGCATGAGTACTTGCTTAAGGACTTGAATAAGACTGTACTGGGTATTTCTGAATCCTGTATGTATATGCAATTGGGAGTTATGTGTGGGACTAGTGAGGAGACTCCTTTTTGTGTTTCTTTCTTTCAGTTGTCTTATTTGGGGAGATGTTCTCTTAAACAAGAAGAGTGGGAAAGCAGGCCCTTCTGCTTCACCCTGAAGACTCTGAAGGGTAATGGAGTTAGAATTGCAAAGCACTGTCCTGCTTGTCCCTGCTGATAAGAGGAGCTTGTTTGGCATCTCTGACTTCTAGGCCTTGTCTCTTCTCAAAATTGTCCCAGGAATGAATTGGCCCATCTAAGTCCTGTATCAAGTGTGTTCGTAGGGAAACTTTGCTTGTTTGATATGGGTTTTCACTCTTCTAAACTGCTAACCCAGAATTACACATCTAAATGAAACACCTACACATAGTACACGAGCTACATACAAATAGAGAATTATTTCTATATTTTTCGTAGAAAAGAGCTTGCTAAAAAGAAGGATAGTTTGGGTTCATGGGGAAAACTAGGGAGAGACTAAAGAGACCTGTGGCCTGACCTGAGTCTGACAGTCACAGCCATCACCCTGGGCCAGGTCAGGTGCTGTTAGACCATGTGACTAGGGCTTGGCAGGATTCCCCAGTTGGAGGAGCTCCATCCCGTATGAAATGCCATGATGTCAGGGCAACCCACAAAAGAGGGGGTCATGACCCCACCCCCTTTCTGACATGACCCCCAGTGCAGCCCATTGTAGGTCAAACATGGACCAGAATTTCTATTGAACAACGATTTTTAAAATGAGGATATTGCAATGGTCTTGATGTCATTTTTGGAAGGATACCTCAGGAGACTGAGGGAATGATCACTATGAATGATAGTTTTTAGAGGGACAACTGCCTGCCTTTGCTCCGGCTCACCCCCAGGTGGTCAGCTTGGGGGTGAGCCTCAGCAGAGGCGGGGCAGGCTGGCCGTACTCTGGGGCAGCTCTGCTGGTGGTGCTCTGTAATGTCCCAAAGCACTACAAGTGGAGTGGGCTACCCAGACCTGAAATGCGGCCGGGGCAGAGCAGCGGTCTGTCAGCTGCACGGATGGACTGCTGCGGTTCTGCTTCAGGCCAGAGGTTACCCCAGCAACCCCCCCCCCCCACACCATAAAGCTGTGGGTGGTAGCCTAGAGTGGCGGCCGATCTGCCCACAGCTCTGTGGTGCGGGAAGGGGTCTACAGTGTGGGTGGACTGTAAACTGCAAGCAACACTGGAGCCGTTAGGGGAGATCGTGAGAGGGTTTCAGGGCATGCAGTGTCATCAGTTTGCTGATGACACTCAGCTCTACCTCTCTTTTTCCATCGACCCAGGCCATGCAGTCTCTTTATTTTCCCAGTGCCTGTCAGCTGTGGGGGCTTGGATGAGGTTTATTTATATTTATTTATTTATTTATTTATTTGATTTCTACCCTGCCCCTCCTGCATACAGCTTGGGGCGGCTTCCAACAATTAAATCAATAAAAACAGTTTAAAACATTTAAAATACATTCTCAAATATTAAAACAGGGCCCGGGATACAAAAATAAATTAAACAACAATCATTAGGGCAGGGGAGATAAAAGATCCCCTACACCCTCCCCCCCTCCCCAAAGGCCTGGGCGAACAGCCAGGTTTTGCACTGTCGTCGAAAAACCAAAAGGCTTGGGACCAGGCGAGCTTCCTCCGGTAGGGAGTTCCAAAGATGCGGCCCGGTCACCGAGAATACCCTCTCCATTGTGGCCCCCCACTTAACACGGGGGACCTCCAAGAAGGCACCCCCGGTAGACCGAAGGGTCCGCTCCAGGGCGCGGAGGGCAAGGTATGAGGGGCCGAGACCGTGAAGGGCTTTGTGAATCAATACCAACACCTTGAACCTGGCTCGGCACGCTATCGGCAACCAGTGCAGCGCCCAGAGCACAGGTGTTATGTGCTCCCGATGACCCGTCCCCGAAAGGAGACGGGCCGCTGCATTCTGCACTAGCTGCAGCCTCCAAACCAGGCACAGGGAAAGCCCCACATAGAGTGCGTTGCAGTAGTCTAGCCTCGAGGTGACGAAGGCATGGATGAGGGAGGCCAGGTCGGGGCCGGAGACGAATGGACACAGCCTCCGCACCAGATGCAACTGGCGGAAGGCAGCCTTTGCGACTGCCTCCTCCTGCCGCTCCAGGCGGAGGTCTGCGTCAAGCACCACCCCCAGGTTGAGCCATCTGCAGCTGAATCCTGACAAGATGGAGGTGATGTTGATGGGCGAGGGCCTGGGGGGCCTGGGAGTGGTTGAATCTCCTCTTGTGGGGGGGTTCTCCCTCCCATGTTCCCGCAGGTAAGGAGTCTGGGTGTGCTCCTCGATTCACGGCTCAGCCTGGAATCTCAGGTTGTGGCCGTGGCGGGGAGTGCGTTTCGGCAGTTACATCTTGTCCGGTGGCTTCGACCGTATCTCTCAGACTCTGACTTCGCCACTGTCATCCATGCCTTCATCACCTCGAGGCTGGATTACTGCAACGTGCTCTATGTGGGGCTGCCCAAGAAGCTGGTCCGGAGGCTGCAGCTGGTGTAGAATGCCGCAGCCTGTCTCCTTTCTGGGGCGGGCCGCAGGGAGCATATGACACCTGTGCTCTGGGCTCTGCACTGGCTGCCTATAAAGCACCGGGCTAGGTTCAAGGTGCTGTTTTTGACCCTTAAAACCCTTCACAGCCTGGGCCCTGCCTATCTGCGGGACCACCTCACTCCCCATGTGCCCGTGTGACCCCTGAGATCATCTGTGGGGGCCTTTTTGGAGGTTCCCCGGGTGAGACGGGTGGCCACCGATGTTAGATCTTTTTCAGTGGCTGCCCCTGTGCTGTGGAATTCACTCCCGGAGGAGGCTCGGTTGACCCCCACCCTCCTGTCGTTTCGATGTTTGTGTAAGACCTGGCTGTTCCACCAGGCTTTTGGCGAGGGGGCGGGGTAGGGTGGGGGAGGTGGGGTTTGGGACGGAGGGTGTGTTTTTATTACTTGTTTTAAAATGTGTAGATTTATTTTAAAATGTTTTATTGTTGAATTATTTTTTTTGTTTTTGTGCATGTTGTTCGCCGCCCCGAGCTGCCTTTGGGCAGGAGGGGCGGGATATAAGTTTTGAATAAAAAATAAAATAAAATTTAAACCCGGCACTGTTGGGGCTGTGTGCCGGAGATGTGGGGTTGGCCACTCCTGGAGCAGGTCCAGGGGTGGTTTGTCTATAGACACCTAATGTTCAGGGGTTAAGAAATGAGGAGAGAGGGAATGTGATGGAGTAATGAAATTCTTCTCTTTACTGAAAGGGTGACCCTTGCAAGGGTGTGAGAAGAGCCCAGTGGCAGAGGAGTTTGCAAGGAAGATAGCTGGAGGCAATGGAAGTGGCAGTCGTGAGATTGTTGAGGATGGCATTGATTTTTTGCAGAGGAAATTGGCTGCTCCCTTGCACTTTGAGGTGAAGAGGAAGAGATGCAGAGCAGAGACTGGAAATAATGTAAATATTTTGTCCTCCTTGCCAGACATTTCTATAAAATCGGTTGTTACTGAATCGTCATTTATGTTATTGAGTATTTAAATAAGCAGAGAGTGAGGAAAGCTAAGTCTAATTATACGTTTCATGCCGTTTACAGTGCTTTCCAGGGGATTTTCTTTTAATAAAAGTGCAAGGCATCAAAAAGAATAAATCCTACAATTTTGTTATTTACAAATCAGCTTCTTCTCTGTGCAGCCGACTGACTTACTCTCCACTTTGCCTCTTCCCATCCCAGTACTCACCTTAGTAATTCTGATAGTTAAATTCAACTCATGCCTCAACTATTTATACAGTGTTTTATTCTCCGTAACCAGCAGAAAACTGAATCAGAAGGAAAACACAATGTAGACATTAGAAATTGTTTCTTCTTAACAAACAATTATTATTAGGTCACTCTAAAGAAAGAGGTGGGGGGCAGTCCTGTCCCCTAATCTCCCAAAGCCTTTCTCCCTGGTCCATCATGTAAAAACAGAGGTAACAAGCAGATGGGACACCTCCCCTCTCAGAATTTGAACTGCAGGAGATTGCTTGTTCCTTAATGTTGGCCAAGACCCTAGGTCCTCTGTACCAAACTCAAGTATGGGAGAAAGATGCATCTCTTTCATCCTCTCCCCCTTGTTTACAGGCTCATGTTAGTTGTTTAACCTAATTAGTAAGGGTGAACTCATATGTAACTCTGCTAAACTCCGATGTCTGTGGGGCCCCAGAAGCTGTATAATCAGCCCCAGATGATTCCCCTCATCGCTGTTGCATGTGAGTGAGACACTCCGAGTTCCAGTCCTGTTTTAAACTTGGATCTGAAGAATAGATCAGATCTAAACGTCAGATCAGAGTTTTAAAGCGGGACTGGAAATCGGAGTGTCTCACTCACATGCAACATTGATTCAGGGATCATTCGAGGCTGATTATACAGCTTTCGGGGCCCCACAGACATCGGAGTTTAGCAGAGTTACGTGTGAGAAGAGTACTTTTTAACCCTTTCAGACTCCTAGGGACAACTTGGGAAGTTTTGGGATAGGGGATTTTAAATTGTTTTTATTTATGTGTAATCTCTCTCTCTCTCTCTCTCTCTCTCTCTCTCTCTCTCTCTCTCCCAGTATCCTGTCCCTGACAGTGGTCAGTTTCTTCAGAGTAGTGCACAACAGGTTGTAATGGAGTGATCCATTTCCTCTAGCCCCTGAGAGTCAGAGGTTTCTTCCTAGGGATGGGTGAACAGAATGCAGTTCGGATGTTTGGTTGTTCGGTTCAAAACCTTGAGTTCAGGTTTGATGGTTCGGTTCAGCCGAGTTCGGTTTGGCCGAACTTGGCCGAACATTCAAAAATAGCGAAATTGAAATAGAAACTGAAACCTAATTTTCGTCCCTGGAAAGACGTTTTTCCAGCCTCCGAACTCATCCGAACTCATCCGAACTCGTCCGAACATGACCGAACTGTTTGGTCGTTTAAGAGTTCGGTTCAGACGTTCGGTTTGGACGTCCGAACAGACCGAGTTCAGTCCGAACTCCGAACATCCAAACCACATTCACCCATCCCTATTTCATCCCCTTACCAACTTTTCTGGCAATGGGTTCCACAGGTTAATTATACATTGAGTAAGTACTACCTTTTGGAAGTATTCCTATTAGCATCTGAAAAGTGATGTCATGGCAACAACAAATACCGTTATTATTTGTTTCTCACTGTTGAATGTGCACTTCTTACAGGTAGAGTTCCCACCTTGCACAGAATAACACCCTTTGTACGCTCCAGACTCATCCCTATGGAGCTTGATTCTACTTGACACTTTCAAATTTCTAAAGCACATAGGTACGTTTATTTATATCCCGCCTTTCCCTGAAAGCTCAGGGTGGTTACAACAACAACAACAACAATAATAAATAATAAATAAAACATTAAAAACCCATTACCAGCTCCTGCCTCCAACCCCTGACAAACGTTTGGCCAAACAGAAAAATCTTACATTGCCTTTGGAAGATGCTTGGGCTCTGACAATCTTCCAGGACAAGAGTGTTCCACAATAGTATATAATATATAGTATTCTGTATGGTAAAGAATAGAATAGATGTCTAGTGGCGGTCCATCAGAGGTCTGTTCCCCAGAGGTCCATCAGAGCCCAAGCCTGAGCGTTTTTTTGGAGGCGGTGCAAAACATTTCTTTTTTGTAAAGAATTTGGTGGGTGGGGTTAGGGGATGAGGTGGGAGAGGTTTAGGGGTGAGGGTGGATTTTATTGAGTTTAATGGAGTTTTATTGTATTTTCTGATGGTTTTATTATGTAAGCTGCCCTGAGTCTTAGGGGAAGGATGAGGTTGAAATTCAAACAAAAAAACAAATAGTGCTTGTTGATTTACAATGTTATATAGGTGCTCTAGTCATTTAGGCACATGTCCAAATTTTACTAAATGCAAACAAGTAATAGCAACATCAACTCCTGCCTTGGTCTTGACTGCTTGTAGCAGCGGTGGCTCCCCCTGCAGGATGTTCAGGGCAGTGCCCCCCCAAAGCACTGCAGGGGCCACCGGTGCCAAAACTGTTTAAAACAAAAAAACAAAAAACCCGCTGCTGCTTATGACAGCTACAGCAGCCTCTGAGCTGCTGCAGAGACTTCTATAGCTGTCACTGTGTTCTTCTCCCTTCGGGGACCCACCCACGCTGGGAGTGGGTCCCCGAAGGGACAAAAAGGCTCAGCTGCTCAGCCGCCCAAAGCGTTTTCCTATGGAAAACGCAATTTGGGCAGCTGAACTCCTCCGTCCACAGCACTCATGGGACGTGCTGTGGAGAGAGGGGCAAAGCCTTTTCATTGCACTCAATGGGTGCAATGGAAGATCTCGCCAGGGCGGTCACACTGACCACCCTGGTGAGATAGCTTGACTCGGGGGACTGAGAAAGGAGGAAGCGTGCATGCGCGCTTCCTCCCTGCCTCAATCAGTCCCCCGAGAGCCTCAATCTCTGCACCAGTTCCCGCTGCTGCTGCCGCTGCTATTGCCGCTTGCCGCTGAGAGCGGGGGTGGAGTGGGGTGGGGAAGTGGCAATGACAGCAGCAGCGGGAACTGCTGGGCCATTTTTTTTTAAAAAAAAATTGCCCGCACGTCCTGGCTCTGCGCGCGGGGACACATGGGCAATTACAAAAAACAACAACTAAGCTCCCCCCACCTACGCCTAGGGAGGATCGTCGAAGGAGGAGAAGGAAGGAGCAGACAGACTCAACAGGTAAGACTGATTGATCCCTCCCTCCCCCTGTACCCAACCTCCTCCACCCCCTCCACTCCCCCTGCATCCTCCCCCTAGACTGAGCCTGTTTCCCCCCCACCCCGCACCGACACCATGGCTGTTCCCACCCATCCCGCACCCACCCCTAGGTTGTGCCCCCCCACCCCGCACCCCCCCCAACCCTGCATCCCACCCCTAGGCTGTTCCCCACCCGCACCCACCCCCACCCTGCA